>LPNX010634642.1:289214-309616 GCA_001517045.1 Pseudotsuga menziesii
GCACATGGGAAAGCCTTGGGAATCAAATCTGCTTTATTCCTGGCCTCCTAGGCGCCCATCTGCTTTTTCTGCTTTATTGCCTGCTTTTTCAGTGTTTTAAGGCACATAGGAAAGCAAGACTAGGTGAGGTGAATCAGCTTTGTTGCCTCTTCCTCCTCCACTCTTTCCTCCATGCAAAAGCATGTATGAGCTTCCATTTGACCACTCTTTATCTTGCCCATGCGCCCTTTCTAATTCGTGGGGTCCTTGATAGATTTGGGATCAGCTTTTTACACCTATGGGGGATTTGCCTATTTTGGGTAAGCCTGCTTTATGCTAGATTTGGATGCTTCCTTATGCATTCGATTTGCTCATGTATTCTATATATTCAGCAGCCTATGTTATTACAGGGTTGGCTATTGTACACTCAGTTAATATAATTTTGTGTTACAGCTCCATATTCAGTCTCCATTGTTGATAATTTGCATGATCAATTGTTAATTGCTGTGAGTGAAATTAATCTACTGCAGGCCTGAATTTCTACAGAAATGCTGCTGCGACCGCAGGTTACGATGCGCGCATTTGACAAGTGGGCTATAGACTTTGTGGGTCCTATCAACCCACCAGGAAAGCGCACTGGCGCAAGATATATTATCACCGGAACAGAGTACCTCACCAGATGGGCAGAGGCCAAAGCAGTAAGAAATTGTGATGCTGCTACAGCCGCATAGTTCCTTTTTGAGAACATCATAAGTAGATTTGGATGCCTAGTAATTTTGATGAGTGATCAAGGCACACATTTCTTGAACCTCACCATTGAGGCCTTGACAGAAGAATTCCAGATTCAGCACCATAAGAGCACTCCCTACCACCCACAGGCTAATGGTACGGTGGAGGCCTTTAACAAGATTTTAGAAAATGCTCTTACTAAGATCTGCAACAGCCAAAGGAATGATTGGGACCTTAGAGTTAATGTTGTATTATGGGCGTATAGGACCACATGCAAGAAACTTACAGGACACACACCTTTCAGCTTGGTGTATGGACAGGAGGCTGTTATGCCTATGGAGTATACTCTCCCTAGCTTACGAATCGCTCAGATCACCAAGATGACTGATACAGACATAGTGGAGGAAAGGCTAGCACAGCTGCTTGCCTTAGAGGAAGACAGATTCATTGCCAGATTCCATCAAAAAGTGCAGAAGGTACGAGAAAAAGTGTGGCATGACAGACACATTAAGAGTAAGACTTTCTAGATCGGAGACCTAGTACTCCTCTATGACAGTAAATTCATTAAGTTTCCAGGAAAGTTCAAGATGCATTAGCTGGGGCCATATCAGATACAACAAGTTACAGAGGGAGGTGCCGTTCAGCTCAACCAGCTGAATGGGGAGCTTCTTCCCACATTGATTAATGGCAGTATGCTTAAGCTCTATACTGATAGCCACCCCACCTCCCAGCCCTAGCTTAGCCAGTTTATAGTGGTGCAGATGTCCAGTGTAGTTGAAAGGAGGCATCGCACCGGGAACTAGTCTACACCGGCAGGTATCATAAGTATGAGGAATCGCATAAGGCCGGTTCATTTTGCGCAAGTCATGAGTGGATTGAAAGAAAAAAAACGCTTGTTTGTTTGCGCAGGTGATGCGGTGTTCAGCGCAGCAGTGTGATGTTCCCTGTGCCATGTATCCAGTTTTGCAACCGACAGAGGGCCCGTCACGTCGCCCTCTAATAGGTCATTAATGAGGAAATGACCGGTATCCCTTACCGTAGATTTGGTTTTAGCACAATTAAGTTTCCAGATTTGGAAAATCCTCGACGAGACCGGCGCCTGTACACACACACTTTGAAGGAAGTGTGATCGGATTTCACCATTTATTAAGGATCGGATGACAGGTGTGGTCTCGTCCATGCAATTATTACGACCGACGAGTCCAGTCAATATGACCATTGCGTCCGGGATTACTCCCTTCGGCATAAAAGCAGAAAATGTTCATTTGAGAGGGTTACACTTGCAAAAACCCGAGAGCTATAAAGTAAGTTATTCAGAGTTTCCTGTGCAGAGTTCACCCAGTTACAGAGTGCTGTGATTCCCAGAGTTCAAAGCCATTGCACGCCCAAGACATTCCGCCAAGTGGGTTCTGCCCGAGGACAAACCTTTAGAACACATGCTGAGACGCTTCGACCCTGGTGGCCGTAGGTCCGCTATGAAGACGCCGCCCAGGCTTGTGAAATTAGGTACATCACAGGTCAGACAGTCGCTAAGGATGAAGAGTCAAGCGCCGGAAGTAGAAGTTGTCACCAAAGTCTCTGCTAAGGAGAAGAAGAACGTCGAGCCGATCACTGAAGATAAGAAAGCAGAGCAGAAGAATGATGAGAAGAAATCTCCCGCCAGGAAGAAAGTAAAAATGAGAAAAAGAAAGAAACGGGAGAAGGAAGATGACCTATCTCATCAGCTAAGAGCAGAACAAGAGGTTCCAGAGCCCAAGAATGAAAATATGTGGAACCAGAGTCACGTGCATACCTGGAGCGAGTTGTTGAGAAGAAAAGTGAAAGGGAAAACAAACCAAGCAAGCAGAACTTCAAGATGCAGACAAAGGCTTGTTCTCCGAATGGAATTCATGGTTTGTATCTCTTTCATATAGAGGGCTCCAGACTGAATGAAATGTTTGAGAAGGCTGGAAGATACAGATTTTCCTTGTGATAAAAGTTCTAACCCAGATAAAGAGGAAAGGATATCTGTGGAAGACTTCTCAAACACTAGAAGGTTCTTAAAAAGTTTCCGAAGAGACGAGAGCGAGACCATGACTGAGGGCAGGAAAGATAAGAGAGCCCATCAAACTAGGTTAACAGAAGACGCCAGTATTAGTCAAGCTTTGCTTGACTTGGCACGAGAATGTGTCGAAGAGATGCAGAAGGAAGTCGCAGGACTTTGCGACAAGTTGCAACGGACTTCGCAGGAAGCCAAGGAGAAGCTACAGCAGGAGAAGCCCGCTGGTAGTGCTCGAGGACGAGCCACAAGTAAGTGTTAGGGGACTATTGGAGCAGGGTCCCACAACTACAGAAGAAGCTGCCAGTTTAGCGAACAGACAGTTTTGGCGGATAGACAAGATAGAGCTACGACGCCATAGCAGGTTTCCAGCTGTAGAGCAGAGCCGAAAACCCTGACTTTTCAGATAGAGAAGTCAACGAAGATGACGGTACTTGAGCGGCCAAGATGAGAGAGCTCACCCACTGCATTGAAGGCAGCGGCGGAAGACAGGAGGACTCAGCTACCCTCATAAAGGAAAAGGAGCAATGAGGCTGAGGCATTGAAGACAAAGGACAGCAAGGGAAGCAGCGCCGGTACCCATGGTCAGCGCTAGGAAGCATGGAAGACTGCAGGAATTTGTGGTGAAGAGAAGTGGTGCATAGTACCCATGATCAGTGCCGGGAAGCATGGAAGACTACAGAGAGCTGTGGTGTGACGGATAGCGGCTACCTCAAAGTACAGATACGTCGACTGTCACTAGTTAGGGTTTGGGTTACTGTTGGGACAGGCCCACAGTGTTGTAATGGCGAGACCTTCGGGCCGCCTATGAAGGGATGTATTTTGTATTGTAAAAGGTTGGCGTGTTGGTCATTTTGTGAGTTAGACAGTTAGACAATAGTTGGACACTTGTATAGGAGTCAAGCTCTAGTTCTGTTATTAGCTGTAGTATCTTACTGTAATCAGTAGCTGGCTCATAGAGCATGCATGTAACGATCCGCAGGGATCGACAGAGAGGGAAGAGTATATTGTAAGAGAGACAATATAGAGATAGAAAAGAGATCTAAGAGAGAAGATCTCAAGCTGCATATGCGGTGCAGCAAAACTGTGTTTACCTTCCCCTGAGCTATAATAGAAACACAGTTCTGTGGACGTAACTTCCATCCTGGAGGTGAACCATGTTAAACTCGAGTGTTATGTGATTGAGTTATGTGCTGTGTTTAATTGTTGCATCCAACAGTTAGTATATGAGACTTTTCTTACAGTTTAATGTATGAATGCCTTATTCAGTTCGCAGTAATATAGAAGAATAGATATAAGTTGAAATCTTTGACATGTTGTATGCGGGTTCATTTATGCTTTGCTTGAAACAATCACTAGTCGCTGTGTTAAACAGCCTGTCATGTTGAGTCCTGCAAGTCGCAGTGTTAAACAGCCTGTCATGTTGAGTCTTGCAATTCAACACGAACAACGCTAAGTGCACTGAGCCGCGGGGGTAGGATATCGCAGGGAGGCAATACCGCATCGGCAGAGGAGTTGCGGTGCGCGATACCGTAGGTTAAGGACTTGGCGTTGGGAAGAAGTTGCGTGTTTTCTGGTGCGTGGAGATGCGATAAGGCTAGAATCATCGCGAGTCAGTGGAAGTTGCGCGACGCGGAAAGGGAAACCGTGCGAAGGAGAGAAGAGAGATCTCGCGGCTAGAAGGGCTGCGAGACGAGGAGATCGTGCGACGCAAGCGGAGCGGAGCGCGACGCGCAGAGAAAGAGACCTCGTGGCTAGCAGAGCTGGGAAGTCGCAAGCAGGGTGCCGCGGAACTTGGTCCAAGATGCTTGAGTCCTTGGCCAACCCATTAGAATCACTTCGGGTGAGACTTCAGGCCACTTCGCGGTCTATTGCCGAAAGGGCCAGTGAGCTAGGGGTGTTGTTGGTTAAATACAGTAAACCCAGGTCTGCCCATGATAGCCAACAGAGAGGAAGTCCACTGGTAGTGGTTTGATGAAACCTGCGATCAAAGAAGAAGGGAGCTCGCAGATCAGAAGTGATTAAGAAGCTTTTAATTAATGATTTAATTAAAAATTGTTAATCACATATTGTTGAAAAGGTGTGACTGTCAGATTTAAAAGGGCATGATTGTGAAAGGGTATGTTTCCAGAATAAAGAGATGCATCCATAGGAAACATGAAGGTACATACACTGAGGTATGAGTGAGAGAAGTGTCTCGGTGTCCACATCAAAAGATCAGAAATAGAGACCAGTGGGTGTGACAGAGAATGGAGGGAAAAGAAATCTAGCATATTACATAAAACATATTAGGGTGGTAGGGTGGCGCTAGGGCAAGCAACAGGCCTGTAGGGGGTTGTTGCCTCCTTCCAACAGAAGCTGGTAAATAGGGTGTAGGAGCATCCTGTAAGTCGTAGCTGACAAAATGGGGTGTCGTAGCATCCTTTCAGTAGTAGCTGATAAACAAGGGGGTTGTAGCCTTCTTCCAGTGGTAGCTGGTAAATAGGGTATCGTAGCATCCTTTCAGTAGCAGATCATAAACCAGGGGCTTGTAGGCTCCTTCCAGTAGTTGTTGTTAAATATGGTGTAATACCATCCTTGTCTGCAGCAGCAGGAAAAACTATTTGTAAATAACAATTTTGCAGTAATAGGACGTATTGGTGGTTTACCCTATTGGGATTCCACGTTAAAATTGTGTTCTGTATATTCTTGTTGTTATGTATATTTAATGATAGATTTAAAAAGTGGTTAAATTAGTAAAAAGATAACAATATTGATTCACCCCCGCCCCCACCTCTCAGTATTGACCAATAAAGCAACAACGGGTGTCTACACAAAATTCAGTCAATCAGGTAGGAGGCCATGTAAAATTCTGACATTTTTTGAGTTATCCCTCCCTGTGTGGCAGCTACACACGATGGAAAGCTACTTGATATGATATCTTCCCAGTTGAATATTGTGCCTTCAAAGGCCACATATAAATTTAGTGGGATCCAGCTTAATTTATACAATCTTCCATTTGCTCGACCAAAAATCCTATTTAGCATCAAAGCTATGATCCTGAAAGGGGGTCGTAATCTTATGGACTTGTATTCGCCAGTTGTTAGTGACTTGTCCTCATGCTCATGACCTAGGCTCAAATTTTCCTTGCACGCAACAAAACACCCAAAGATATCAGCCCGACAGAGTAAGCTCAGTCAACAAGACCTGTGACGCATGTGCGGTCTTACCCGAGATATCTTTCCTCAATGGGTAATTGCCAGAACCATGTTTCCACAGTTAGGTGAGGGATTACAGTCCCTTGGTGCACAACCAAGGTGCTCGATAGAGTCAGATGGTTGGATTTCTTTTACTAACTAGACAATGGTGCAACAGTGCGACACAAATTCTCCCTTAACAAATGAACTTGAAATAATACAAAATGCTTCAATGATACTGGTCATTCATTCATTCAACTCCTTTCACTAATAGTGAGACATTCACTTAAGCAATAAATGAAAGCAATGTAATATAACCTACAAACTTTCAACATGCACGTTCAAGCGACACAAGATATAATGTGGAAACCCATCCGGGAAAAACCACAAAGGTGTTCTTCATCTAGCATGAGAAATATATGCACCTTTCAGTCTGCGACTTGAGTGCATTCTATTTGAGATATGTATTTTCGACTCACAGACTCTTTCTCCCTCTCATGCTATCTAGTTTTATTATGATCTTCTTCTAACTCTCCTACTAATCCGAACACAGCCTGGATCGACTCTTTTAACTACTATCTGCACACTCAGCTGTAGAATGAATCCTTACAAAACTCCTATTTCAAAACCCTTATGCAAAATGGTTTTTGCGACTCAACATCCTTTTATGACACTACTCTTCTCCAATTTCTTCAACTTTTTCTAACCCTTATACAAAACAGGTTCCTCTTATTTATAGCTTCTACAAGACCATGCAGGGTAGACTACATACAATTCATTTATTATAGGTCATAATCAACTATCAAAAAATGGTTACAAGTTGTCATAGGTATGACTAACACAAGGTGCTATCGGCCTAACTTACATATATTCCTTCATACATGTGACTTTCGTCGTCTTACGCCGACTCCATCACCCACAATCTTCCTGACCTGTCGCTTTCTAGTTGTTATCCTTCTGCATGCCTATATATTCACTTTTCCTCCATCGCACTCCTCCTTGCCACAGTCTATCTCCTTCTTCTATGCTTCATTTCCTTCCTTCACCTTCCTTTGTGTCGCACGCTTGCTTTTCCTTCATGCGCTTGCGCTTCACTTTCCTCCTTGTACAAATTTGTTCCTAACTTCTTCTGCCCTTTATTTCTACTGCTCTTTACTGGCCCAACAGGCCCTCAACACTCATTAGAGGAAATTTGAGTAACATGGGCCTCCTAAGGAAAATAATAAATAATAGTCAAAATAATAAAATAATATTTATTAATTTTGGAGGAAGAAGGAAAAAAATATTATTTTTGTTCGTATTTTCAACCTATCTCACTGTATTTTTACTCAAATTTCGAGTGAGAGGGCTCGTTGGATGCGGAATTAAATTCCACATCCAATGAGTACCCACACGACATACTTTTAACAAACCCTGCTACACCAAAAAACAAAAACAACCTTCTACGACACTACTATCTAACCTGACACCATCTGAATAATTTGTTCCATCGGCGAAACTGGATAATTATCTTTATCTGAAGCACTGTTCAGATTTCAGAAGTCAACACAAAACCTTATCTCCCCTGACTTCTTCTATACTAGAACCAAATTAGCCACCCATTTGGAATGTCGAACTCTGAAGATGATCTTTGCATCTAACAACTTCTTTACCTCGTTTTGGATTAAAGGCTCTAACTTTAGGTGCATTTTCCCAAGTTGTTGCTAAAATGGTTTTACACTTGTCTTGATAGGAATTATATGTTGAATTATGCATGTGTCATATGTGTTTAGGTCTTCATATGTCCAGGAAAATATATCTTTATATTGCCAAAACAAATTAATAAACCGACTCCTTTCTCCAGGAAAGCAACACTTTCCTAGATTTACGTACTGTTGTAAATATGGATTATAGTTGTCATTGATGTCAAAATAGTTAATGAATGACAAAGGATAAGCAAAGGACATGATGGCGGAGTGAAAGACAAGGGAAAGACAAAAGGTGAACTCAGTATAAGTCAAAGGAAAGACAAAGGTAATGATGACATAGAATAACTGATGGAAAATTGGTAAGAGGCATTGCCTATGATGACAAAGTAGATGATGTGACATCATTCTAGAGAAATATGGCAATTGGTGAAAACCAGGAAATTGACTAAGTATGGATAAATAGTCAAAACTAGTCTAAGAGGGTCTAAAGAAAATGACCGCCCTAAATCATGGGTTAGAATAAATTCCCATAGCACATAGGGGTCTTGTAGACTTGTGTTTTATCTACCTAACCATTTCTTCATCTTGTCTTGGAAGTAGCTGAGGAAGAAGTTATGGATCTGCCAAAACAGTGTTTTAGGTAAATTGGATCAGACTAAGAAATTTGTCTAAGTGTCATAGAAAAAGGTTGAAATACTATTTTCAAATGTCCTCCAAAAGATGTGTGTCTGTCAGTAAGATCTAAACATGACATGATCCTACTCCCTGGTGAACTGGCTATCCAGCCATGAAATTAGATTCTCATTTGGTTCTTACACAAGCGAAATATCAATCTGCCAAAACAAGAGAAAAATGTTAGTTTGCATGTTGAGATTAAAATTTGCTAAGTGTTAAAGCAAAACAAATCGTGCAAATCTGCAAAGTCATGGTGAGATCCGCATTCGATCTAAAATCGATGGTCAAGAAGCATCCCGCACAAGATACAACGGTTAAGGATCGGTTCTACAAAGGATATGCAGAAAAGGTGAAGTTCCGCAAAAGAGTATAGATTGACGATCGAGATTAGATCCACAGAAGATCTAATGTCGAGAAGAGTTCCGCAAGTGTACGAATATCTATGGTTGAGGAGCATTCCACAATAGATATACGATCATATGAGGGTTCTGCGAAAGTAGGAATGTGAAAGAAGAAATCTTAATTTGATCAAGGGATCAATGGCTGTGATTGAATTTGCAAGGAGATCGACGGTGGAGAATTATTTCCCCACAAAGAAAAGGCAAGTTCCACAAATCCGCATTAGATCGTAGATCAACGGTCAGGAATGAACCCGCAAAAGAAATCAATGATTCATAAGAAAAGCGGATGATTAAGGTCTAGGATAATATGGGTTTCCAGAAACCAAAGTTCGGAAAATGGAAAGTGAAAGGCAAAAGGTGGAAGGAGAAGAATCGCGAAAAGAATGTGGGAAATGTCACACTTCCACATTCTGCATCCCGTGATCTGAAAAATCGATGGTCAAAAAGACTTCCATAAAATATCGACGGTGCGGAAAGGCTAGTGCGGAAAGCAGAAGGTGAAGGATTGTGAAAGCATCATTTGAGTGTTTGAGAACTCACTTTCTGCAATTAGCAATCCGGAAGATCAATGGTGATGAAGAATCTCGTTGAATATCAATGATGCGGAACTATTGGTGCGGAAAGAGGAAACCTCTAAATGGCGTTTTGGAAAAGTCGTAAATCTGCATTTCGTTATCCACATATTATCTCAGATCAATGGTCATGGAAGAGCTCACAAGAAATCAACGATATGGAATGGTTGAGGTGGAAAGCTAAGTGCATAAAGATATGTTGAGAAATGTCATGGTTCGACAATCCACATACCGCATCCCACCTTAGATCTATGGTCAGGAAACAACCCAAGGCAAAGATCAATGGCTCAGGATGAGTGCGAAAAGACGACTGTGGAAAGTTAATAGTGTGGAAATACATTTTAAGATCTACGACTAGGAAAAATCCCAATCTAAAATCAACGTCTCGGGAAGCCTGTAAAAGTTTTTAGTAAAGCTCGCAAGTGTTGAATAAGAGGAAAAACCCACGATCAAAGATGAAGCTGAGGAATCCCGCATCATGAGTAGATGGAGAAGATCGCTGGCAAAATATGAAGGCTAGCACGCAGATGAAGAAGCTCGTGGATGACCAGGAAAGAATTATGGAGGGTGTGGTTAATAGAGTTACGGTGGTTATGACTAACAAAAGGCACATAAACAGAGTTAGAGTATTGTAAGGAAGTGACTGTTTGAAAAGGTATGTTGTTGTATTGATGTTTTAGAATAATATATAAACATAATCTTGAAAAGGAAGTTTTGTGTCTTTGGGATCTCTGTGGGTGAATAATGAATATCTAAAGAAGAAGACCAGTAGTCGGAGAATGCAAAGTCTATCTCTACAATCTGGACCCGTGTAGCAACAAGACAGTAGACCAAGTGAAGAAAGCCAGAGACAAAGTTTAAAAAAGGTCTAGGAAGTTTAATAATATCGAATTAGGGTGGCGGGGTGGTGCTAGGGAAGGCTACATGCATGTAAGGAGGCCTTAGCCTCCTTCCAGTAATGGCTGGAGAATCGGGGTATTGGTGTATCCATGTTTGTGGGTGCAGGCAGAAATCAGGGTATTGGTGTATCCTTGTTTGTAGGTGCAGACAAAAAACAGGGTGTGGGTGGATCCTTCAGTAGTGGCTGAGAAACTTGGGGATTATGGTCTCCAGCAAGTGGGTGCTTGCAAATAACTAGTGTATATTGTAAAAACAAAGTTTTGTAGATAATGGAAACATGTTGGTGGTTTACCTTATTAGGGTTCCACGATAAAATCCATATTATGTGTATCTTGTTGATTTAATGTTTTGACTAAATTTTAATAAGCTGTTTAAATGGTAAAAAGTCAACAATACGGATTCACCCTCCCCCCTCTTAGTATTGACCAGCTATCAACAATTGGTATCAGAGCGGGATCCCTTCACTGACAGTTTAACCACTAGAAGGAAGATCCTATTAAAAACCATTGTGGGTCAACAAGAAGAGATTTACACGGAAAATGGATCTCCAATACTTGGAAAATAAGAATACATATTTTGGAGTACAAGAATGGAAAGTTATCTGAAGGCATTGTAACCTGATGAATGGAATGCAGTGATCACTGATTACATCCCACCAAGGAGAATAAGGACTCCAACTCAAAATAAATCCAAGAAAAATAATGCAAATGCAATAGAGGCCATATTTGATGGAATATCTCAATCTATCAAAGGGAATATTGGACCATGTGTCTCAGCCAAGGAACTCTAGGTCAAATTGGAAAATCTTTATTCAAATGAAGAGATAGTACAAACAAACCTTGCTATTTGCAAGTATGATAGTGGAGATATAACTCAAGATGAAAAAAATCTATTCCTAGGGACAATAACTCAAACTTCAGAAGATAATTTAGATGTGGAAAGAGAGGTGAACTTAGAAACATAACTCATAAGTGTTTGGAGAATTGAGAAAAAGCAGGAGGGAGAACAAGTCTTTGGAAGAAAAAATTTCAAAATATCAAGAAGAGTAGAAGTCAAATGAAGAGGAATTCAAGACCCTTCGAGAAGAAATGTACATTGCAAGACAACAAATGATGGCTAGCATAGAAGAGGTTAAGAGCCTAAAAGGGAAGTTGCTAACTTCAATAAAGAAATAAAGATGCTAGAAGACCACATGGAAGAGGCTAAGATGTTAAGACAAGAAGTTGCTAATCTCAAAAAAGAGATAAAGAAGCTAGAAGACTAGCAGACCATTAATGAGAGGATCAAGGACAATGAAAAAAAACTAAAAAACTGGAAGAAGAAGGTATTTTGCTTAGGAAGAAGCTTGATGAGGAAACTATTAAAAAGTTTGAGAACAGTTCAAAGATCTTAGATGACATCTTTAGGAGCTAGAAACCACCAAATGATAAAATGGGTTTAGGGTATGATAATGAAATAAATTCAGAATGGTCCTCCCTCACTAACCGAGAAAGAAATAATAGAAGAGGTTGTGCTAATGTACTAAAAAGTCCAATTAAGAATAGTTGGAGTTCTGCCCCCACATCTCATTATAATGACATAACTGGAATGATACTTAAAAGACCAAGGACAAGCAGGGTCCAACAAATCTTTCTTGGTCATTGTTATACATGTCATAATTTTGGACATATGGCTAGAGAATGTGTAAGGAATAATTCTTCAATAAAAGTCCATGAACAAAGGAAGGGTTCGAAGAGGATGGAAGCTGTTAAGCAGAAAGGATAAAGATCCCTAAAAATGAAGGAATTTTCTATGGATATTGTCACTACTGTGACAAATTTGGTCACAAGGTTGTAGAGTGCATAATCAAGAGAGAAGATCTAAGTAAGGAATCCAAGAAACAAATAAGGTCAGTAAGTAGGGTACCTCATGGAAAGATGTGGAGAAGAAAGGCAGACTCCAAAGATGAAGAATAAACAAAGATTTCAAACATAAAAGAAGTTTCCCAAGATTATGTTAAGCATAATAGTGTTGTAGACAAGAATAACAGCCATTATAATGGAAATCATGATGAAGACATTGAAGAAGAAGTTAGTGATGGTGGTGGAGCTGAAGTTGAATGTCTGTTCTAAAACTCTCATGAGAATTAGAAGGGATCATAAACTCAGGGGGAGTTAATATCAAAAAATTGCAATTAATACTTGCAAAATGTCTTTTGGTAAGAAGAGAAGAATGTTCTGAAGTTGCCACCAAAACAAGAAGATTATAGGTGACAAATTGGTATTAGCTATCACAATTGGATTTGATCTCAACTTCGAAGAAGGAATGTGTTTAGGAGAAGCATTGTGATAGGGGGAGTATATGAACTCATAATCCAAGGTTCTTACTCAAAGAATCACTACAAGAAGGATGTTAATAATATGATCAACACCAAGTCCAAGTTAGTTGAATGACGGAGATTAAAGGAGGATTTTGATAAAAGGCTGGAAAATTTTCCGCTAGGTGAACTAGCACAGAGAAAGTCAGAATGGATATTTTTGGAATTAGGTAGGGGCCACAAATTCCAGTGGTCTAGATGAAAGTATGGTTTATATCAATAGCTGTGAGCCATTTCGCTACGTGAAATAGCGTCGAGAAAGAAAATCCTGACGGGCGTGATATTTGATGAAATCCGCCCTATGATATTTGAGGTCCACCATTGATATAGATCTCACGGTCCTTCAGTCATTTCGTTGATGAACTAGCAAGTAAGTTAATTGCTAGAGATGGGAGCAAAATTCTTATGAAATCCAGTTCACCAAAGGTTTGAAGTCTGCTCGTCATTGAGCGTTGCCTGTGGGACCATTGGTTGGGTGAGGTTAATTTAGCGGTTCTACCAAATTTAGAATCAGAGTAAATCTAGTAACGACCCATCTAAAAACTGTTATCTCAGACCAAGGATTATGTGAATAATTCTTGAGAAGAGCAAGTTACATAATACAATTTTTTTTTAAGGAGAATAGTGTGTGGAAGAAAATGTTGAGTGTAAACTCTATCACAAAAATGTTGGCAAAGGAGAGGAAGTACAGTGACAGGGGGAGTCTATGGATCTATCATTTAAGTTATCATCCAAGAACCTGTTGCAAAGGAAATTTTAAATGATAATACACGGATTAAATAACCAAGTTTAGTTAACAAAGGGGAGATATGATGACAAGGGGAGTTTTCAGAAAGAAGAAAGACAATAAATCCTATATCAAAATAGGTACAACATTGGTATAACAAGGTTATCCTTTGTCATTGTTGTCAAAGGGGAAGAAACTTTAGGTGTTTCCATCAATGCCAAAGGGGGATATTGTTGGAAATATGTATTATAGTTGTAATTGATGTCAAAGTAGTTCATGAATGACAAAGTACAAGCAAAGGACATGATGGCAGAGTGAACACAGTGAAAGACAAATGAAAGACAAAAGGTGAACTTAGAATAAGTCAAACGAAAGAAAAGGTAGTGATGACATAGAATAACTGATGGAAAATTGTTAAGAGACATTGCCTGTGATGACAAAGCAGATGATGTGACATCATTATGGAGAAATATGGCAATTGGTGAAAATGGGGAAATGGACTAAGTATGGATAAATAGTCAAAACTAGTCAAAGAGGGTCTAAAGAGAATGACCACCCTAAAGCATGGGTTAGAATAAATGCCCACAACACATAGGGGTCTTGTAGACCTTTGTTATCTCTACCCGACCATGTCTTTAGATTGTCTTGGAAGTAGCCAAGGAAGAAGTTATGGATCTGCCAAAATAGTGTTTTAGGAGGATTGGATCAAACTAAGAAATTTGTCTAAGTGTCATAACAAAAGGTTGGAAGACTATTTTCAAATTTCCTCCAGAAGATGTGTGTGTGTCAGTAAGATCTAAAGATGACATGATCCTGATCCCGGGTGAACTGGCTATCCAACCATGAAATTAGATTCTCATTTGGTTCTTACACGAGCGAAATATCAATCTGCCAAATCAAGAGAAAAATGTTAGTTTGCATGTTGAGATTAAAATTTGTTAAGTGTTAAAGCAAAAGAAATCATGCAAATCCACAAATTCATGGTGAGATCCACATTCAATCGATGTTTAGGAAGCATCCCGCACGAGATCTGATAGTTAAGGATCAGTTCCGCAAAGGATAGGCAGAAAAGGTGAAGTTCCACAAAAGAGTATAGATCGACGGTCGAGATTAGATCCGCATAAGATCTAAGGTCAAGAAGAGTTTCACAAGTGTATGAATATCTATGGATGAGGAGCATTCTGCAATAGATCTACAGTCGTAGGAGGGTTCCGCAAAAGTAGGAATGCGGAAGAAGAAATCCGAATCTGATCAAGGGATCAATGGTTGTGATTGAATCCGCAAGGAGATCGATGGCAGAGAATGATTTCTGCACAAAGAAAGGGAAGGTACACAAATCTACATCAGATCATAGATCAACAGTCAGGAATGAACCCGTAAAAGAAATCAACGGTTCATAAGAAAAGCGGGAAAAAAAAAAGCGAAAGATAAAGGTCTAGGATAATATGGGTTTCCACAAACCGAAGTATGGAAGATGAAAAGTGGAAGGAGAAAATCAGAAGGAGGAGAATTGCGAAAAGAATGTGGGAAATGTCATAGTTCCGCATTCCACATCCCGTGATCTGGAAGATCGATGACCAGAAATACTTCTGTAAAAGATCGACGATGCAGAAAGGTTTGTGTGGAAAGCAGCAGGTGGAGGATTGCGAAAGCATTGTTTGAGTGTTTGAGAACCTGCAATCCAGAAGATCAACGTTCACAAAGAAGCCCGCTGAAGATCAACGGTGCATAACTATTGGTGTAGAAATATTAAGTGCAGAAAGCAGAAACCTCGAAATGGCGTTTTGGAAAAGTCACCAATACGCATTCCGCTATCTGCATCTTATCTCATATAAATGGTCACAGAAAAGCTTGTAGGAGATCAACAGTGCGGAATGGTTGAGGAAGAAAGCTAAGTGCAGAAAGACATGTTGAGAAATGTCATGGTTCGGCAATATGCATACTGCATCCCATCTCAGATCTATGGTCAGGAAACAGCCCTAGAAAAAGATCAACGACTCAGGATGAGTGCAAAAAGATGTCTGCAGAAAACGATTGCGGAAAGATAATAGTGTGGAAAGACATTTTGAGATCTATGGTCAGTAAAAATCCTGATCTAATATCAACGAGTCAGAAATCCTGTAAAACTTTGGAGTAAAGCCTGCAAGTTTTGAATAAGAGGAAAAACCCATGATCAGAGATGAAGTTGAGGAAGCCCTCAGCATGAGTAGATGGATAAGCTCGCTGGAAAAACATGAAGGATAGCACGTAGATGAAGAATCCTGTGGATGACTAGGGAAGAATTATGAAGGGTGTGGTTAACAAAGTTACGGTGGTTATGACTAGCAAAAGACACATAAACAGAGTTAGAGTATTGTAAGGACATGATTGTTTTAAAAGGTATGTTGTTGTATTGATGTTTGAGAAGAATATATAAACAGACTCTTGAAAAGGAAGTTGTGTTTCTTTGGGGTCTCTGTGGGTGAATAATGAATATCTAATGAAGAATACCAGTAGTCAGAGAATGCAAAGTGTATCTATGCAATCCAGACCCGTGTAGCAGCAAGACAGTAGACCAAGTGAAGAAAGCCAGAGACAGAGTTTAAATAAGGTCTAGGAAGTTTAATAATATCAAATTATGGTGGAAGCGTGGTGTTAGGGCATGCTACATACCTAGAAGGAGGCCTTAGCCTCCTTCCAGTAGCGCTTGGAGAATCAAGGTATTGGTGTATCCTTGTCTGTTGGTGTAGGAAGAAATCATGGTATTGGTGTATCCTTGGCTATAGGTACAGACATAAACTAGGGTGTGGGTGCATCCTTTAGTAGTGGTTGAGAAACTTGGGTATTGTGGTCTCCAATAAGTGGGTGCTTGCAAATAACTATTGTATATTGTAAAAACAAAAACAAAGTTTTGCAGAAAATAGACACGTATTGGTGGTTTACCTTATTAGGGCTCAACGATAAAATCTATATTCTGTGTATCTTGTTGATTCAATGTTTTGATTAAAGTTTAATAAGTGGTTTAAATGGTAAAAAGTCAACAATATTGATTCACCCCGTCTGCCCCCCCCTCTCAATATTGACCAACTATCAATGCGTACTTGGGCTCAACTTTCGTCCCTAGATTTATTAGCTCATATTGCATGGATGAACTGTTGGTTTTGACGTAGGCTAGTTTTTTGAATTTGTTATGTAAATCAAACATTCCTTCAAGTGCCCTTACTCCTCTGGGCATGAAATTTCCTTTGGTCAATTCTCCATTTTGTAAATCTGCCTGATGTTCTTCATCATCAATTACAGATTCTTTGAACGTTTCATCATTGGCCAAAAAATCGATAATCTGTTCATCGTCATCAAACACCCTCAAATTGGTGATATTATCTGCCATTGATGGCCTGAAAATAACTTCAATAGAACACTTATGATTAGTTGGCACTAACCTGGAAGCAAAAGTAGCCAAAAAATCAGCTGCAACATTTTGTAATCTAGGAATTGAGTTTATATTAAAAGCATTAAAATGTGCTATCAAATTCCACACTTCAGCTTGATATCCATTTAGGTGCAGTGATAAACAATTAATTGTGTTTCTAACTTCCCTAACCACTATCTTAGAATCACCAAAAACTTTTAAATTTTTAACATTAAGCTCAATGGTTTTCTTCAGGCCTTAGACTAGAGCTTCATATTCTGCAGTACTGTTTGTGCATTCAAACTCTAGTTTATAAGAGAGAAAATGTTTATTCTTTTTCTGGATCAATCAGGATACAACTCGCTCATGATCCCTATTGTGTCTTAGAACCATCAAAATATAAAAAACCAAAATATATCTTTTAAAACTACCTGGTTAGCACCATTTCTGACTAAATTTACTATGTTACAATCAATATCATTAGTCCGTGAGAATTGAAGGAGATTGAACTGCATGTCTGATTCACAACTGACTTCTTCAGCTTGGTAGTTCCCTGGTCCGAGCTCTAAAAAGTAGTTTCCCAAAACTGAAGATGAGAAATTTACCAATTCATTCGTTTGTTCCAACTGGGTTACATTCCTCTTCATATGCGGTTCTCTTAGAATCTTAATCTGATTTTGAATATTTTTGTACGGCAACCACATGTGAGACTAGTCGGTTGCAAAGTCACCATTTAGTTTCATTGACCAGTCCCTGCTTAAAATTAATCCATAAGCTTTTGGTATATCTACCACCATGATATCTATGAACTGGCATACTCTAGGATCTGCTGACAATCAAATTAACACATCCTTCATTTCCCTTATAACTTTGACAACATACATGTCCAGTTGAATGATCCAATAGGGGGATTGTGTTGGTAGGCCATTAATCTTCTTACAAATCGAAAGCGGCCTAACATTTGACGAGGCTCCAGAATCTACCAAACAGTTATGTACATTGTGATTGAAAATTTGGAATGACAGCAAAAAAGGTAAAGTCTGAAATTTAGATTTTCCACTAATACTTGCTTCGTTAATCTTAGTATCAGATTCAATGGCTTTTGAAGTACTACCGAATTGTGGATCAAAGGATTCCAATAATTTCTTTCTTTGTTGAGGCGAATTACATCATTCAAATAAAGAGATATTTGCTTTAGTTTTCTTAATATCTTCTACAATATCATACCCCATGTCATATTCTACAGAACCTTTCTTAGTACTTTCTGTTTTATTTGCTAGAGCTTTCTGTTACGGAGAGAAATTCCTATGGCTTGGGGTACCACAACAGACAGCTATGACTCCAGAAATCAATCTTTCCCAATATGCAATAGAAATAAAATGTCTAACACTAAAGGATCAGACCTCGTACCTTATTCCGGACGGTTGAAGTAGATCCCCGTTGGGCTTTCCAATCTTCAGCTTGAATTGATATAATACTTCCTCAACAACAAGTAAACAATACAAGCATACTATATATCATGGTGTTAGATCTATTCTAGCATATATAATCGATAATGTAAAAGCATTTGACATATTCCAATGGATACAATATTCAATCAAATACACATCATTGGACAAGGAAAGATAGTTCTTATTAATATAAATCAAAGATTACAAGATAGATACAACCTCTGACGGCACGTTTGCGAATCGGAGAAACTGAATCCCCCACTTGGGCCTCCACCACTTCAATCCTCCATTTCTCGATAGCAAGCTCACTAGCAAAAGGAAAGCTTGGGAAGAACACAAAAGTGCTCCAAAGGGACAAAGGGATGCAGACTAAAGTATAATTCTGGCAACAATGGACTATAGTTTCGTTGCTCTTAATCTCTCTATATGCCTTCAATGTACCAAGGGGTTCCTTATATAGCTTCACAAGGGATAATGAAGGGTCGAATCCGAGCGATCTCAAGGCATATGGAAGGCCAGGAGTCAAATGAGTCGGATCCATGTCAAGGAAAACTCCAAAAGGATTTGGACTTATGCACACATCCCGATGTACGCGGTTATAGGGGTCAAACGCGCGTATGTACGCGGTTATCAGGGAAAAAGCCGCGTATATCATCTTTTATATAGTTTTTAGGGATGATAAAGGAAACATCAAAGGATAAAATATGGTCCATGGGGTCTATAGAGTCTGCAGCGGGACAAGGGAAGGCCATACAAAGTGTGATTCACCTAGAGTGGTGAAATCCGCTATAACAGATGCCCCCTAATGTGTGAGGTCAGAGGGGTCATACGATGGCCGAAATACATTATAAGTCCATCCCAGAAGTGGAGTGATGAAGGATCCCAAATGGAAGACCAGCCACCCAATCAGCATAGTATAATGATACAACTCTGCATACAACTGCAAGTACATACAGCAGTCCCGAATACATAAGAGTACAATGTCCATGAATAGGCATAATACAAGATATCACATATGTGGTCATCGCCACATACAATATACATAGATCAGAATCTCCATGATGAAGATATACAAAGGACCATGATCTCCAAAATGGCTGAAGATATACAATAGATCAAGATCTCCATAGTGGCTGGAAATGTCTGACATACACTGGAATCAAGTCACGAGAGCTGAAATCTCATGAACACTAGCACGATCAAGGAAGTAGCATATAAGAGATGCCACCAGTATGGAAGGTCTTCTACACAAACCGCTACGAGTACATGTCCTACTATGCGAATAGAGGTGTCGAGGTCGAACATAGTAGTCCATCGTCTGATTACCGGTCATTGATGTATACCGTTAACAGATGCGAGATTACCCACCGATAATGATAATGGGAATCAAGGTACTAGAGTGCAAACTAACAAGTGTGAATAGATGTGTTGAGTTTGAGCACTTGAGAGAGTCCATCGATCAGGGGACATTGATGTATTCCCAAGAAACTGTCGATGGCGAGAGAACCTGCCACTGATGACTGCAAGTCTCAAGGCACTCAAAAGGACTCTAGATTCCAATCCCAGAATAAATGATCTGAAGTCGATGGGATGAAATCTGCTGGAAGGAGGGCATTAAGGCATCCCCCATCATCCAACACGAGGTACTCAACAAAGCTGTCTAATGTGGAAGGACTCGATCATAAAGTGCATGAACCAGTAACTGTACCGGGAATGGCCGACATGCAAAGTCAAGATAACTGAGGAATGGCTGACACAGGTTTCAACTTCCTTCGAACAAGAGCATAACGGCGTATGGTGACTGAATGAAGGCAGCATAGACTCGATATACAAACTGGGACATCTATGTGACATAGGAGGCATCAACAGAGGCTCCATAGGGACTGGAAGCTTAACCAGTCGGTGGAGATAAACTCAGATAAACGAGTACAACTCCTAAGTCAAACTATAACCCAACCAATAAATGTGATATACAGTGCTCTGTTCGAAGGCGACATGACTCGACAGCTGCCAAAAGATAACATCTTTCCTTGTCCGACTTTTTGGTTTTTTGATTTTTTTAGACTTTTTCAGTTATTTGAAAAGCTTGAAAAAAGAATAAACTAGCTTTATAGTTACAAACTAGGAGGAGACGAGTGTCATAAGGGCAAACAAACTAGTTCCAAGCAGTGGAACATATATGCTCAATGCAAGGATACATGTGTAGGATATCAACACTCGAGGGAAAATCCCCTCCCGGTAAAAAGGGAATCAAGCTGCGAAGGATATAAAAATGGCTCTGCATGGCTAGACATGAGACAAGCTCAGGCTATATGGCTGAAA
>LPNX010634642.1:320789-354147 GCA_001517045.1 Pseudotsuga menziesii
CTCGATGTACGCGGTTATAGGGGTCAAACTCGCGTATGTACGCGGTTATCAGGGAAAAAGCCGCGTATATCATCTTTTATATAGTTTTTAGGGATGATAAAGGAAACATCAAAGGATAAAATATGGTCCATGGGGTCTAAAGAGTCTACAGCGAGATAGGGGAAGGCCATACAAAGTGTGATTCACCTAGAGTGGTGAAATCCGCTATAACACTTTCACAGGTTTGTTAACTATTGAATTTGTTTCTTTTATGTTTACTGAATTAGACTTAGGTTGCGTTTGAGTAGTGCTGATAATTTTCTTCATGGTTTCCTTTATCTTCTTTATTTTAGGCAGCATTAAACTTTCATCCACTACCTGTCCTTTACTTCTCGTTGTCACATTTACTGTTGATACTTGTATTTCTTCAGACTGTTCTTCTTCACTTAAACCCAATGTGGGTGCCTAGTCCCATAATGCCATCGTGGTTTGTTCATTTGTTTCTTCTGAATCATTGGCTTGGTCTTATTCTACCTTGGGCTATGTTAATTGAGCATCTAACAGCTGGTTCATGACCAAATTCATTGAATTTATCCATTGTGGGAAAAAAAATTCAGAATGATGTTCCTGATGAAAAGTACAAAAATGGTCCATGCCTACTTCATTAAAATTCAAAACAACAAAATTAAGTGGAGGTGGTTGAAGCTATCCACTTTCTTCCCTTTTCTTGTAATAAGGCTTGAAAGGCTTTCTAGACGAGCTAGCTCCTTTGTCCTTTTCTAACTCTACTATTTTATTACATAACTCCTGTACCATCTTGACTATATTCTCTAACTCATTCGAGTGTTCTTCTTCGGCCCTAGTCAACAACAAAGATTTTTTACTGGCTATGTTTTTTACTTCTGGTTCGGAAGTGTGTTTTGGCATACTATCAAGATCGACTTCCACCCTGCTGGCTTCATCATAATTTTATGCCAGCGTTGGCTTAAATGCCCTCTTCATAAACATTGCAATAGTTGGATACAATGTTGTAGTATAATATTCTACCAAAGATTCTTCAACTGGTTTTGTTGCAGCACTAAAATTGATTAAAAGAGTAGTAAACATTTGGTTGAAATATTGAACATTTTCTTTCCTCTCCATCTTCATAGACAGTAACTCTTTCATCAGGGTAGCTACAATTTTTTTATTACCGAATTTGCTTTTAAACACCCTTTCAAAAGTATCCCAATTTGCTATTGAATTGGCTTGTAGACTGAAAAACCAAGAAGATGCTTTAGGCTCAAAAGTATATGGAAACAGCTGGCATACAACATCCTCATGTTCAACATTTAAAAGATCTAGAGCGAGATAAAAACTTTTCAAATGATATTTTGCAAAAATGCCTTTTCTAGGGTCAAACTTTGGTAATAGTCGGTCTGGGTGCTTAGGAAAACCATGCAAAGGCACAGCCAGATTAAGTGGTGTTCTAGCCCTCCATGTTGGTTGATTAACAATTTCCATAACTCGATGTGGACACTATGGAGGAGAATGTGGTAAAAATTGAGTCGTGGGAGACTCTGGTCCCAATTGATCAAGAGGTAGAGTGATTTCTTGGATAGAAAGATCCACTTATTCTTCCAAACTTTCTGCCATAATCGAATCCTGAGTACAAGAGATTGCTTTCTTGGAAGCATGCCTTCTTGGTAATGTAGGAATGAATTTCAATCCTCCAAGTTACTTGACATAAGATCTTGTATGTGTTTGAAAGTGATCAACTTCTTCAAAAGAGACGACGTACAAATGTTCCGAGTCTTCTTCTTCAGAACTTACCTTTTCTCTTTCTTCAAATTCAAGAACGGAACTTTTAGGAAAAGTAGTTTCAGATGTATTCCCAGTGGAGTTTTTTCCTACAAACGGATTTCCTCTGCCAGCCATGCATCGGCAGCCCTCCTTCTAGCGCCAAAAATGTTCATGCCTGGAAAATTCCCAAGTACCAATAGTAGGGATTCTCCCTGGCAATTGATCCCAACTAGACCATATACTGTTTGGTATGGGGAACTCGTCCGGTTAACAGTCTGGCTACCGTAGATCTAAGGTTGCTAAATCTTTACCGGTTATAGCTTGATCCACCGTTTATGCAATTTTATTTAAATGAATGAAATGCAAATGCCTAAGTTAAGTGCAGGCGACTGATGAACAAGAACCTCAGAAGTGATGCGTAGGTTCTTACCTCTCGTCTTATCATTCTTGCTCCTCAATCACTTCTATAAATCTAAATCTAAGCAAAAATAATATATTCTAATTTAATCTAATCTAATCTATTTTATCCCTATAGGGAGCAAATTTAAAAGAAATAAAGCAATGTATTGTAATTATCCATAATGAATATCGCAGATAATTGTTCCAATTCCATACGCCTAGTTACAACATAAAGATTATCAAAGATAGCTTTGAAATAATAAAGTACTCATTACTCGATTGATGCACAACATTTTATACAAAAAGCAAAACCATTCATCATTAAAGAAATAATTCATAAAAGTTAGAACAATCTCACAGTTGTATGGAAACTAAATAGAAGTAATTCCACATTAGAAATTCCACACAATCCATGCAAAAGCCCGTGCTGTCCTTTCCTAGCAAATATGTCCTTTATTAGGAGAAAAATCAGTTCTTCTTACAAATAAACCAGCGTTCTTATGCAAGCAAAAAATCCTTCTATTCTACATTCTACCTCTATTTATAATACAATTACAATGACTCATCGACTTCCTAGCCTTGGGAAACAGGTGTCTGCACAAAATACAGTCAATCAGGTAGGAGGCCATGTAAAATTATGACCGTTTTTGAGTTATCCCTCCCTGTGTGGAAAATACATAGGATGACAAGCTACTTGATATGATATTTTCCCAGTTGAAGATTGTGCCTTCAAAGGCCACATAATAAATTAATGGGATCCAACTTAATTTATACAATATTCCATTTTCCCAACAAAAAATCCTATTCAACATCAAAGCTATGATCCTGAAAGGGGGTCGCAATCTTGCATACTCGTATTCGCTAGTTGCCTTTTTGCGCAGTTGTCTTCCTGCTATCATCATCTTCTTAGCACACTCCAAAATATCCATCTACCTTGTTGACCCATTCATCAGTCATCAAAACCTGTGGAGGTGGCAACTTGCAGGCTAAGGTTATGTAGGATGGAGTGAAAGAAGTGAAATCTCCCCCCTCTATATTGGAAATAATCATTGTGGAAGGGTTCATTTAGGGAAAAATCCAGTCGATAACCTCCGCGCATGGGAATAGCTCTGGCCGTGTAGCTTCCTTAGTAATGCCCGAGTGCTTTTATGTTTTCATACAAGGACATTTCTTCCAGACCAGTATCGGGGATGTTCTGGTCTCTAATCATCTGATATATCTCCCCCCATTTGAACTCTTGGTCAGCTCCTATAATGGCCTTAGTGTCCTCTAACTTGATCTCAGTCCTAGAGATGATCTCCACATCTGAATCGATCTCACTGGCCTTAGCTTTCTTCTTGCCACTCTTTTTAGGCATGGTGTGAGTTTATCATTTCCAAGTTGTCCTTCGAGAGGTAATCCTTCTCGGTGAGAATAGAAACTGTGACATGAGAATGGTGAGAGATGTCTTAGTAATATTGTGGTTACCTCAAACAACATGCATTTTGTATCAAAAATGAAATAATTGAAATGAGAGGCAAAGCTACTAAGTATATGAATCACTGTTCTTTTAAAAATGAGATTGTGATTAATGTCCAACTTTATAATAGAGATCAGAGCTATATTTACCATTCTATTGTTGGCCAATTAAAAACAATCTTGTGAGGTGGGGAGATGTAATTCCTTAAAAGTTGCGTAGTCATTTTATGCTTGTGAAAAGGGTGTGTGCTTACAAAGTTTAAATGAAATCTCATCAACCTGTGTGTACATGCCATTGGGAGAGTTACACCTTTATCATATGTATTCTTTTGTGTTTCTAAACAATAATAATCGATCAAAACATAGTGAAAGCTAAACATTTTACCGTTTGTTCTTACATGCATAAATGTTAATTATTATTTTGTTACTCAGGTTAGCAGAGTTCACAATTTTACTTCCAACCTTTTGTTTATTAACCTTAAAAAATGTTTAGGTACCGAGGTTTCTACCCACTACTTCCCTCAAAGGTAAAAGGACAACTTGATGAAACACTGTAATGGTTTAAACCTAAAAATTGAGGAATCTTTGAGGCACTGTAAAACCTTGGTTTTTGCCTAAGACCTTGGAAATACTTCTACATAGGAGCCGACCCTAATAAGGATCACAGGAAATACACCCTCACGTATACACAGGTTAAGGAGAGAATCACCCAAGGCTCTGGAGGGTAACAACGTTTAGGGTATAAGTCCGCCATGAGTTTCTTCTTTGTTGCATACTCATCCCTTGACCTACATGACCAGAGACTCGCACAGGCCGCAAAGCACCTATCCCATTGGGACCTCGGTATGAGTCTCTGGGGTTTCTAACAATCACAACATCGACTAGGATAAGAACCAAAACTATGTGGCAAAAACTGAGTAAAAACTCCATGAAGGATGGGCTAACAGGCTGGAAGGTCTGTGAAACTTCTATGCCTTCTCGGAAATGCATTCTAAGGCACAAAAGTGGTCGTGAGGCCAAACAACTCTTCAAAACATTCTTTAGGTGACTTTAGTTGTCTTCCCACTGCAACAAAAAATACCCTAAGGGTTGTGGATTTTCTTCCATTAGGAAAGGGCCGCGGAAAAGAGAAAGGAAAGGATAATCGCGGTAAAACTTGCTAAAACCCTAAACTTCTACCACATATATAAAACTTTTAAAACCCTAAAAGAGTCAACAAGACAAAGTACGTTTCAAGTGCCTACTTGTCAAGAAGTGAACACGGTGCTAGGCCAAGTATGAGCTCCAGATGTCCTTCGGTAATTGGATGCTTTCCAAAATAGTGTTTGCGGTAAAAAATCAAAATCAACGCGTTGTATATATATATATATATCAACAAAACCGTCATTGATATGGTGGTTGAAAAGCATTTAATGTTGTGGGGTCAAAACGTCATTTGGCGCCAAATTGAAAACTTGTCGCGTCACGTCAACAGTTTTTTCCAAGTTTTTCCGATACATCGGCAATGAAAAGTGAGTTTTTTTCTGCGACGATGTCAGCGAAAAAAAAATGAGTTCCTCCATTAGTGTCGGCAAAACTCATTGAAAACCTCTTATGGATTTAACTTGTCGACAAAACTTAAAGAACTCTTCCGATGCGCTTAACGTGTCGATGATTTTCTGGAAAATCTCCAAACACTTGGCCACACAAAAAAACTTTGGCAACAACTGTTAATTTCCCAGATCGAATCAAAATCAACTCGCAGGTAACTCGCAACCGTGTCGGCAAAACTCACGGAGTTCTTCCGATATGTCGGCAAAACTTAATGAAACCTTTCGATAGATTTGACTTGGTGGAAAGATAGAAAAAACTCGAAATACTTGGCAGCAAAAAACAACCTCGGTAAGAATCGTTAATTACCTCGATCGAATTGGAAGCAACTCGTGACTGTGTCGGCAAAACTCGCTGAGTTCTTCCGACACGTTGACAAAACTTGCCTATTTTCTCTGATGCGTCGACAAAACTGGATGAGTTGATCCGATGTGTTGCAAAAAAACCCTGAGTTGCTCCGATGTACCAACAAAACTGGCTGAGTTGATTCGATGTTTCGATAAAACTCGCCGATTTCTTTCGATACGTCGAAAGAAAAACCTAAGTTTTAACTTAATTTTTTTTTTCTTACTCAACTCCTGGGAAAAAGCAAGTGTTAGGATGAACTCTTCTAAGAAAGAAAAACTTGTCTAAGGAAGCTTAAAATCAAAACATAAGGAGGGGCCCTAAAATGTAAATTTTTTTGGGGAAGCAGTTGTAGCAGCAACATGGCCCTATTAATTGTAGCTTGCTTCTCAGTTATTACTTCTAACTCTGCTTGGTTTTTAGCTTTCGATATTAGTGACTTCCTTCCTAAAGTTACTTTAGGCACCTTGTCTTACGCCAGCCCACCCGTCGACACTTGCTCTTTCTTTGATAAGACTTTAGAACGCGTGTTGTATATTTTATGTTTTATCCATGACGAGGGTCCCTTTTCTCCTTCTATGGAGGTGCTACCTTTTAAGACCTTTTTGGGGATTTCCCAATTGTCCTTACTTTCCTGTACAATTACAGGTGTCATCGCGCAGTCCATGATACTATCGTCCGCTTTCTTAATCATCAGAGAGTTTAAGTCTTGCACCAGAACATTTAAAGTAGTGACAGAAGGGAGGGTTTCGAGGGGAGATTCCAGCTTACCAGGGTTCATATGTGTAACCATTTATGGTGGTGACGCTCCATGCTCGCCACCTTTTTGCTCCTTTACGTATCTCTTGGCCTCTTCACTACCCTGAACTATCTTCTTAACCCAAACTTTTTTGTGCCGCACCTGGTTTACAATGTTGTTTGGGCAAGCTCTTACGATATGGCCGACTTGCAAGAAAAACCGTACGGAATGGGATCTTCCAGTAATCCAGTGTCTGTTTCCACAAGCTTCCATGCAGTTCCAACATGGTTTCTTCATATAGACCATCATGTAAGTCTACTTCAATCAGGATTTTTGCACATCGTCTGTCCACTTTTTGTTTCCAATTTTCTTTTAATGAGATAAACCTACCAATCTTCCCACCAATTGCTTCCAGGATTTTTGTTTTCCAAAACATCATCAGAAGTCCAAAACATCATCGGAAGTCCAGGTAAGATTGACCAAATTTGTTGTACATTTTGTGGTTCTTCGTCTGCTTCAAAATTGACTTTCCATTTCTTTAGTATCATCCCAGAGGGCCCCCACTGCCAAGAATTGTCCAACAATTTATGTCTTTCTTCCTCCGTTTTTACTCTGAATAGGATCCAACCTCGAGAAAGAATGTGAAAAATCGGCATTTGCTGCAGGTGTGAACTCCAATTCTCCTCCATCCACCGTCGCAACGTAGCTTCACCAACGATTTTACCACAGAAGCGTTCGACCAAAGAAAGCGACAGATACTCTGGTATGTCTGTTAATTCTATATCTTTACCAACTGTTAATGATACAACATCTTTCCTTGCTTTGGCTCCTGTTCACCTCACTGATTTATGATTACCACCTTCTCTATGGGTTAATGCGTTATCGTCATCCGCGCTTTAAAACCCGAGCTTCGATGCTTCAAGTGTGGGAGATGACCTAACCTTCTGCTCCATATTTAGTGATTGTACAAATATTGGTACTCCCGACGAGTTCGAATCATAATCTACCTCATCTATTATCATTATGCCCGAATGCGTATCGCAGGTAAGAGTTCAAAATTTGTTCAAAAAAACGATAAGACTGTTTCCGCTCCCTTGGGTGTATCACTTTGCATTGTTACCGCTGCTCCCCCCGCAGAGCTCTCCCATATATATATATATATCATCTTCTACCTTGTTAAACTGCAAATTTTACAAATTCTTTCACTTTTACATTTTTTCTAGGACAAAACTTATTATAACTTAGTTGTCAATCGATAGTGAGGGAAACCATCACTTGCTGCTATATTCGAATGCCACTGACTTATCACCATTATTCAATGAAAACTATACCACATGAAATGACTTGCTTGTAGTCCATAAGGGGACATAGTTTTATTGTTGCCATTGGGCTCTTACGTTGTTTTCTCATGTTTACCGAAGACAAACTCTTATCCATTCATAAGTAGTTTTAGGTTTTACTCTAAAATCAAAAGGTGGTTTCAATGTAAACAATATTTACAAGAAAGCTATTGTTTCTTATGGTCATCACCGAGGCTCAATTCAATCATTACATAAAGGATTAACAAAAGCAACATGTAACTTACAAAACTTAAACTTAAGTGTCGAGATTAACAATCATTCCTCCCAACCACCCAAACTAAACATCCAATAAACATTAAATATTGTAAACATATATATAATAACATATTGTAAGTATATATATAATTCATGGAGGGCCAAAATGCTTATTGCTCAAATATGAACCAATTCCCACCAATTGTGTTGTGAAACTAGACGCTGGAAAAGATCAAAGGAAGCTTGGGAAGAAAGAGTGTGTACTTTTTGCAACACTAGAAAAGTCGAAACAGAAAAGCATTTCATTTTAGAGAATGAGGCCTTCAAGGACAATAGAGACAGTTATGTGAATATCTTGACAACTAGTTCTTGGGTTAATTTATTCAATAAAGGGACGGTGGTGAAATTGGGGGAGCTCATCATCAAACTGAACAAAGAAAAGGTGGAAATGCAAAATCAATGGACAAGACAAGATAGTCTGTCCCCTAGGCTATTTTTAACAACGGACAAGACAAGATAGTCTGTCCCATAGGCTAATTTTAACCTGGCCGACACTAAAATAATTTCTTCTTCTTGTTGCCTTAAAACCTTAAAAATAATACAGGTCAACACTTATGTTCTGGAGTAAGCTATCTACCCGACCATTTGCACCGGGGCCCACCTGACGCCGTCGGGTAATAGCTTATTCCGTTACCTTTCCGTGAGACCAAGAACAACTGATTTCAACACCTACTTTCACACCAACTGCGTTTTTGAATTCATCCATCCATAAATTTAGCCATGAAAATTCTTGTTTTACCAACTTCCTTGTAACAATTAATCAACTCCTTTGTTTGTTTTATGGAACCTGATCCAGGTTTAAACCTTGGATTCTTTATCCTTCATGATCACGNTAACGTTATCAAATCCATAACAATTGAATTTCAAATTACAAATTTTTAGAACACAATTTCAGATTAGGTTTAGATCGGTTTAGTCTATAGATTCAATTTGATTTGGTAAATTAATATTCTTCATTATTGCATTATATCGGAGTGTAATAATAATTTGTTGTAGAATTGATCTGCAATGAAAATGTAAAAAAAAAGCGAAATCTACTGTTCTTGATCTCATTGTGACAAAAAGATGACGAAATAATCTATTACCCAATGGAGTCAAATGTGCCCGGTGCAAATGGTCGGGTAGATAGCTTACTCCCTTATGTTCTCTCTAAAGTTATGATCCATCAAGTCGAGAATTTAATTGAAAAACGGTTTTCGACCAGCAAAACCTCCGCGAAGAAAGACTTACCAGCCTGCAACTAATATTGATTCTGGGCTTTGTGGTATTATATCAAATTCTGTCGCGCCATTGACGGGCTTTCAAAATCATGAATTTCAGGTCTCCATATCGTGAAAATTCGATTGGAGTGGCTGGATTATTATCTACCCTTTAAATGTCTAATGACATTTAATACACACACGGGAGGAAACCGAGCCGCCTTTAAATATCATTAGACATATAATACACACCGGAGAGGAAACCGAGCCGGTTTAAGATTTTGCAGGGTTCGAAGGAGTGCTGGATAATCAACTGTGCCTTTAAAAGATGGCAGGTTATAACTATGCATTTCCTCTATTTACAAATGGACCCAACTAGATTACGTGTCTGATAGTAATCAGCTTAAGCATTGGCTGTGCAGGGGGCCAAGGTGAAGGGGAAGATAAATTATCCATGGAACTCACAGAAGATGTCATGAAAAGCATGGAGATTGGTGTTGTCTATAAAGATTATGTATGCATGTTTCTCAATTTTCACCTTTTGGATTTAGTTTTTGCTTTAATCTGTTTGTCACGGAACTATCATATTCATTTTTAGGTTCAGGTCGTGTTTGTGTCTTCTTAGATGGAATTTAAAATGGAATCCAAACTGAAAAGACCAAAGCTTTATAGTCATGATTCTTCAACGTTCATTCATGACCTCTTTTTTTGTAATTTATAATTGTCAAAGAATGTGATGACTAGTTTTGCTAGGGTTTGAAATGGAAGTGCTTATAAAAACTATTCTCCATTTTCCCTTAATCGTGGTTTGAAATGGAAGTGCGTATAAAAGTTATCCTCCATTATCCCTCAAATTTTAAATTCATAGAGATATTTTGGCGTCTTTAAAAACACGACTCTTTATAACTATGCAAGTCCTCACGAGTTACTCTGCTCTCCAAGCCTCCCAGACGGTGTCAAGACTTTATCCTTAGTCAAATTCAGTTTTGAGCAATACTTTTGCTGACTGCTCTTTGGGTTGGCAAGCCCAGTTCCAAGTCCTGGTCAAAATCGGCCAAACTTGGTTTGGTCAAGAAGGTTACCCTGTTTTACAGAGCTTGTTTCCTCATTTTATTTCGGTGTACGTTCCCTGATTTTATAGTAAGTCAAGAGTTTTTTACCATGTTTTACCGGGTGGACAAGTTGTCTCTCCACTTAGAATTTGCCGAGTTGTTGCCAAGTCTAAGTCGTGTGATTGAATTATAGTTAGCGAGAAGAATTGTCGAGCTGTTGAAGAAGGATAATTGCGGTCCATAACTACATAGGCACTTTGGTACTGCAATACTGAAAAAAAGGTGGGAGAACCGTTTTGCTGTTGGGCAATCCTGCAGTTGCTCAGCTCTTCAAATGAATGTTGCACTGTTGAGAATGACTAAGTTCTCAAACCAATTAGTCTGTTTATGTTCTTGTTTAAAAGTTTAAGTAGCAGATGTTATTGAATATTTAGTGCTAGAAGATTGAATTATTTGACAAGTTCTGGTACTGCAAGTGTTATTGCTGCCCCTATGATTTCCGTCGTTGTAGCAAGCCAAGACAAGGTTGTAGCTGCTTCTAACAGGCCTGCATCTTCATTAGGCATGCTTGCTTAAGTTGGAGGTGTAATATTTTGAGGCAGCTTTGTTGTTTCTCAAGGAAGGATCACGATATCCTATGACAGTAATAGTACTCTAGAATAGAATCAAAACATTCTGTGTTAATGTTGCAGTGTTATATTGTGCAACAATCTTTTCAGGATCACACCTTATTGAGCCAAAGGTGTCTTGTAATAGAGGTTAGACCTTCTTATTCAAGGATCAAAAGTCAAAGTATTTTGACACCTGTTCATCGTCTTTTGAAATTGTTTGTATTTTTAATATTCATGTTTTCTTCATTGTTCCATTGAAAGCTACGTTGAAAACATCTTCAGACAAAAATACCTATTGGAAAGGCCATTAGCAGTGGCAATTTCCCTTTCCATTGGCCCTAAATATTCAAGGCCTGAGTCACCCAATCTTGGAGTGCTTGAGCTACATAGTTAAACCAGCTAAGTCACATGCGCATGTTTTGCTAAATTTATTAAGATATCTGCAAGGATGTAGTCATATTCATGTGGAAGCATTATCAATGTGGCTATCTAAAAAATGGTCCTAATTTTGACAATTTTTGGGTCTTGAACTTTTGGCATGTATTTTTAGGGTTTCCCCATGTGTTTTTTCAACTCAAGTATGTGCAAGCCCAGGGAGCTCACTAAGTCTTTTAATTTTGTTTGCAACAAGCTAATGAAGACCTAAAATGGACAAACAAGTGAAAAGTTACAGTCGTAGCAAGGTTTCCCTTCTTTTGGATAACTCATATTTAACCAACTCAACAATCTTGCTTAGCCCTAATTTTGTGCTAGGGTTAGGTTCTTACATATTAGGGTTTTTGCCTCATAGGGTTTTTTTTGGCATTTATAAAATATAGTTTTAGCTACTTGTTATGGGCTTTTTTGAATGAGCATAGGTGATACATCTTTTCTTAGAGTTAAGCTACCTCCATTCTAGCCAGTTTGTATTGCTTTGCATATTGCAGTGTTTTTGTGGCGAGAGGCGCTTTCTACAGCTCAAATGGGTGAGATGTGTCCCGTCTGTAATGCTGACGTGGCACATGTTGGCTCAATAAAAATAATAATAATAAAAAGTAAAAAATAAAAAAAACTTATAATATGTTGGCCTATAATTAAAAAAATAGAAAATAAAAATATTATACTCATAAATATACAACCATACTAGTGCAATACTCACAATCTTACAAACCGAGCAGTAAAATATTAGTAGTAAAATTCAATTGAGTTGAGTAGTAAAAAGAAAAATTATAAAACCAAGAACATATAAAATTTAATTTTAAATTAGCCAAATTGTAAAACACATTTATGTAATTATATTTCAAATTTCAATTTAAAATATAGTTGACTTGAAACCTAAGCAGGCATAATGTTAGGAATAAAATATTCGATAGCAAATAAATTACAAAATAATAGCGATTATAATAACAACACTAGATTCACCTTAGAAAACCTCGTAGGGAAAAACCAACCTTCAATAATAGATTTATTATTGGTCGGCCAAGGCTGCCAAGAGCATTTCTCTTGCTCACTTTGGCACATTACAATGGAATATTACAACTGTATTTATAAGGTTCTTTAAATGCAAATACAACTAGCAAGAAACCACGGGCCACTAAAACTATGTTTCTTAAACCAGTTACATCCTTGCTCATTCCCAAGTCAAGGTTAACCCTAACATGTAAATGTTCATTTTTAGCAATGTTTTAAAACTCGAACTCGGACTCAGAATCGGCCAAGGGTCAACTCGGACTTGGACTCAGAATCGGTAATGACTCGGATTACTTAAAAAATACATAAAGTTTTAAATTTTAAAGAAAAACAATATTTTTAATATTTTATTTCATGCTTGCAAAACATTAGAGACAAAATATGCAATGTCTACTCATGTATATACCATATAAGGGTGAATATATCAAAATGGCACCGAGTGTACTGTGCAATACATATCTAGAACATAAAACATAATCAATGAGGCCTAAATGGCCTGTAGAGTCCAAAAAACAACATGCTATGATGCCACTACATCATATGTCAGTGATCATACATCTCTTTTTGTTTAGTCTTTTCCTCTTCAAATTTATCAAACTGTTGTTGCAACTCCAACCTAATCTCTCCAATCAACTCTAAATCAGCTTCCCATGGGGCAATATTTTCTCTAACAACAAACATTTGTTGTTTAAGTCTATTAATGGCCCCTCCTTTAATCCATTTCTTGCAATACTTGCAATACAATTTCCCTTCAATGACATCAGCATGGATCCATGCCTAATCTTTTCCTTTTGGGGCCAATCTAGAATCTAAATGCAAAGCAAATCTAAACATGCATAGAAAAAATAAAAAAATCTTATTATTTTGGCAGCAAACAATAAAAAACATGATTGATATTTGTCAATTTAATGAGAAAAAAAAAGAAATAATGGCTAGTTGGCAGCTAACATACATCTAGGTAATAGAAAACCGGTCTCCAACAGTCCAACTCCTCCAATCTTGTTGATTGTTCTTCACTTCTGGACGCTCGTCCAAGCCTCCATGAATCCAAACAATAATGCCAAATGCTCACAAACATCTTACAACAGAAGTGTGAGGCAAATGGAGGGGCAAGGGGTCATCTTATGGCCTTAGGTTAGGGTTAGAATAAGAAAAATCTTAAAAATTAAAAATAAACACGTTTTTTTGGAGTCTGCATGAGTTTGCATGTTTGCCACAACTGACTTGGCTGACTCGAGTTGCAACTCGGTCGACTCGGCGAACTCGGACCCTAACTGGGCTAACTCGGACCCAACTCGGTCGACTCGGTATCAAATTGACCACCTGAGCCGGGTTGCAGGCCGAGTCAGCTTGGCTGGGGGTCAACTCGGCCAACTCAGACTCGGATTCGACCGATTTCTAAAACACTGACTTTTAGTTATAGAGAAAAACAAGTCATTTTCAAAAACATTTGGATAAATGTTTAAAATCTTCATTTGATGGTAAAATGTGTTTCAAATTCCAATTTATTCTGAAAATCAAGATTTTAAAATTTTATATGGATTATTTTACTCATTAACTACTCTTAATATTCATTATTAGTTTTAAAGAAAGCCAAATAAAGCAATTTTTGGAAAACTATTTTATTACATTATTAATATTACTCAGCTCATTCTTCTACTGATATTTACCCTATTTTGAAATTACTTAAGCAAGTTGGCCATTTCCCTCCCAAGTAGGAATACTTATTAGACATTTTTGTAAATTAAAAAGGGTTTGCACCTCAAGAAAGCTTGATCCCTCTCGGCGCTTGGTGGAGCCATAGTTAAGATGGATCTATTCTGGTTTCTATTTCATTCATTAATATAGTTTGGATTTCATTGTATTATTACTCTTTGCAATATCTATATGCTATTTCATTTGTTCTTTCTATCTTAGTGATATTAGAACAATTTTCTCTTTGAAGTTTTTTTGTGTGTGTCCCTGATGAGGTTAGGGTATAGGGAGTTGACACTTGAACTAACTGAGCTTGGTGAAGAAACCCCTTGTAGATCCAGGCGACTTCCCATGGTAGACAAAAAGAATGATTATGGAGCAAGAGATCCTATCAAGGTGTTGCTCCAAGGAAGCCCTTGTGCAACATAGGAATGAGATGATGGATAATTTTTCCTAGATCCTTTAGTGACTCCCAATAATGATGGAGAAACCTTCAATAAACAGTTACTTCCAAGGTATGACGCTCTTCAAGTTACAAGTGAACTTTGACATTCCATTGTTTGAAGGAAAGATTGATGTTGATGCTTTGGAGAATCATTAGGTCTTCCAGAGGGTTATTACTTTGGTCAAAGTTTCTCCAATAGTGAAAGATCACTTTCACACTCCTTAAGTCCTTTCTCCATATCAGGGGTTGGTGGGAGTCTGGGACACTTACTGTGTACAACATGCCGATGATGAATTTGAAGCATTTGGGACATGACCCACTTGGTTGGATTTTGTTGATACCCTCAAGGAGGAATTCTACCATTTTGGAAACTATAATGATCAACACACAAAATTGACAACTTTGTCCTAGGAGAAAGGCTAAGCAGTGCTATTGTACACCGATACCTTCCAAACCTTGTGTTCAAAGTTGGGTATCAAGGACTCCTAGCAATAGTGGCCTACATAGGAACATCAATAAAAGAGTAGGAGGGATTTCGGGTATGTAAATCAATTGCAAGAAAAGAATGGTAAAGATGAACTTAATTGGTAATTTGGTAGAATAAAGGATAGCACAAAGATACCAACCATACGGACAACTTATCCAAGTCACATGCAGAAAGAGTAGCAGGAAGTTGAAGGAGGAGATTAGAAAGTGGTTTGAGATCCACAAAAGCACTTGGCACAACATCGATGAATGTCGTTCCAAACATTCATTGTTGGTTGAGCTGGAAGCCTTAGAATCTGATTATGGTTTAGACTTTGATTTCGAGTCGGATAAGGGAAAATAGATCATCAATGTGGGGCTTTGTGTTACGATTGCTATTATAAAGGTCCAATTAGAGGAACCAAAGGATCTTGAGCAAAGTGAGTGCCTCTTCCACTCACAAATGTGGGTGAAGGGTAATCCACTACATTTCATTGTTGATAGCGTTAGCCAAAAGAACTCAATCTTAGTAGAGGTTGTCAAGAAGTTGAAGCTATTAATGAGACCACATTGTCAACCATACACTATCAGTTCGTTGAGCCAAGGATGAGATATCCTCCTTTGTTAACAATGTCATTTGCACTATGACATTAAGCCCTTCAAAGATGAGGTACTATGTGATGTTGTCACTCTTGAAGTTGGTGATGTTCTTTTAGGACAACCATATATGTGGATGCGTCATCCTATTTATGAGTCTATGTTAGTTTTGGTAGCTTGGTGGTACTTTTGCACCATTGTTCCTAGGTGTAGGGGTTCGAGCACATGTGTCCCACTTAAGTGTCATAAAGTGACCTTATGACGTGTTTTTATAAAGCGACTTTATAGAGTTAAGTTGAGTTGTGCTTTATAAAATCTAATGTACTTTTTATTTATTTTGGGGTTACGTGACTATTATAGAGAAAAGTGATTTTTATATAGTTCATAACTTAAGTGATTTAAATGAACTTGAGATTAAATCACAGCCATTGATCGTTGTGGGCCAAGATTTGATCTTAACCGTATAAGATGAAGAGTTGGGTAGTTACCTTAAAATGAATAATAAAAGTGCTTGAGTGAACTCATTTTACACACATTCCAAGAGAGTTTTGGGGAGAAGTGTGAGAGGCACAATTTTCAAGAGAATAAGAGAGAGTGAGGGCTTGAGTTGAGAAAAAGGAAGAGAGAGAGGTGGCTAAGCCAAAGGGGGTGCACTTCTCTAGTTGAGAAGAGTGGGTGAAGTCCTGACTCCTTAGAAGGAGGCAACAAATATTGCAGCAAAGTGAAGGGTACATTTCCCAAGGAAAAGGGCACGCATCCCAAGGAGAAATTGCAGTGGAGAGAGACTTGTCTGTGCAATAGAAATCTAAGAGGCCATACAGTTGAGAAAGTAAGGTCGTACAACAATGAGGATGCACTGAAATCAAGTTATCCCGTGGGCACGATTTTTGAGGTGACATTTGTTGAGTTTTGGACCTTTTTTGCGCTGTTTTTGTTGTCAGAGAGGCCTTACTTTATAGGCCATACCGTTGAAAACAAAGCATTGTTTTCAAGGCAGGAGGTTGGGCCTGTTGTGTGAAGTATTTGGCATAGTTTCCAAGAGTTGTGTATTTTTTGTTGTATGACTTTTGCTATTGTACTCCCTAATATCTTTTCCTAAGAATCTCAATAAAATTCTCTCTTGATTGGTTTTCCACCTAGGGGTTTTTTCTAGGGTCTTTGGACCAAATATACAATGTCAAAATGTGTTTACTTAGCTCGGTGTTCCAGCTTTTGGTCATTGGGAAAAGTACATGAGACGTGTATTTATTATATGAATGTTAAGACTGAAATTTGTGTTTTGACTAAGTGACTTTGAAATTTCTGTAGCTAAGTTTAAATACAAAATTTAACAATCTAGGCCCGTAAGTGTCATTGTTACTTTGGGAGGTCAGCTCTACAAGATACTAGAGGCAACCTTGATTACTGTAGTCACTTTGATCACAACGAAGTAGTGTAGGAAAGTAATATCTTAGATTGGGAGATTGAGATTGCTCTTCATAGTTCGGTTGGAAGGCAAATGGAAGATAATCATGATGGCCAAGGCCTCTTTAAGGGTTTTCTCTACATAGTTGAAGTAGGTGAACAAGATGGTGGAAGAACATAGAGATATCTTGGCCTCACTTGCATGGTGTTGTCGCCTAATTCGCACCTCGTGTCACGTGGCAAAAATCTTTAAGCCACTGGGTGCGACCTTGGGGGCAAGCAAGAGTCAAGTGTTGTCACTTGATCTTGACTCCTTGGTCTAGGCTCTCTAGCGAAGCCAAGGGGGGTGGTCCCTAGTAAAATAATCTAAGGCTGTTTTACTCGATGAAAATAAAGTAGCTAATCTAGGAGATATAATGATATAAAATATTGCAACTAAGATTAACTGTAAATAATTTAAATAACTAGCATATAAAATAACATTCACTCAACACATGAATTGATTTAAATGCTCAAAAATAAATGATATGTTAAAGACCAGTGCTATTGGGGTGCTTTCGTGAATGAGGGTTGCTAGTGATGTCTCAATAAGTATTACAGTTGTCTCAGTCGGTTCCTTTTAAATTAATTAGATGAGTGATTAAGAAGTTGGTTGATTGTTGGTCAATTTTATTAAAATGTGGTAATGATCTAATTATTAAAGGGAAAGGGGATTCCAAATATATCCGAGGGTTACATGAAATATGTACGGATTTACTAGGAAGTGGCTCTCATAATGACACGTGGGCTAGATGGAGTCGTGGGGTTGTGTTCAACACTACACCAACAAGGGTGTAGCCTAATGGGGCCCCACGGTCACTTTCTAGTAGTTCCCACTTCACTTGCAGAATTTTCCCACTAACGAGTAATTTCGATAAGTGCCAACTTTTCACTTTGGGAATTTTAATTGGAGTGTGAAACTAATTACTAGTCACTTCAATTCCTTTCTGATTGTCCCACCAATCCAACCAATGGCCTGCAGTGGTCACAAGAGCATACAGGAAATGAAGCCTTGTAAATTTTAAGAGTTTTAGACTTAAATGTGAGTTGTTTAAATCACAGAACCAATACTCTCGTTTGTGAGAACACAGTCGGATTCATTAATTTTAATGCAGGAAAGTAAAAAACTTGAAAAACTTGAAAAAATAAAAAAAGACGCGAATCCTCCCTGGGGGATGGGATGTGGGCACTTGGTTGCCCACTTGCCTCTCTTTTTTACAATACTTACAATGAAGAATATTTGTGTTCCTTTGTAGAATAGGAAACACAGATTTACAAAAATGAGGCTTGAATAATGCCTATAGAATAAGTAGCAAGAGGAAAGGCTCTCGGATGGCTTAAATCTTCAAATTTTTGCTAGAGTGCCTCTCTACCTGTTAATGAATTTCTGCAAAACAACAAGTAATAATTAATCAAATATGCAAATAATTGATTGAAACAATAAAAATTTAACATATTACTCAAGTACTCTTTAAAAGGTAAAATTTGAAGTGTTGAAAAGTACTTGTTAGAAGCTAGATTTAAGAGTTTTAACCTTGAAATCAGATCTAACTTAATGATAAATGTAAGTCAGATTTAGTTTATGATCTATGCTACTATACTAAACCGAATAACAATGATCAAAGTAACCGGTAAAAAAAATGAATAATTTTGTAATATGAAAGAGGAGAGGAAGCAACTTGATGCCGGAATATGGACGATGGAGTTCTTTGCAATGGAACAAAGAGGGGCTATGTTTTTCAACAATTATTGAAGAGAAAGACGACGTAAACAAACCCGACCTCTTCTTCAAGCCAAGTAACCTGCAACTAATACAAAGATTTACATAGAAAATGGTGAAGAAAACTTGGTGCTACCTGCCACAGAAACTCAGAAAACAAGATTATTAAACAAAATAAAAATGTACTTCCAAGAAATATGAAACAAATACACAGTAAGATCTTCAAGCAAACAAGCTTTCAAACCTTACCCTACCAAGAAACAACTCTCCTTCAAAGGCCCAGCTCAGCCAAAGAGATGCAACAAAATGAACACCGTCGGTTACTTCAAAAGCTCAAGACAATACTCATCCACACATGAAATTTGCTACACAGTTCTTGACCTCCAAAGTCTTTTATTCAAAACAAAATATTATAATCACATATCAGCAAAGGTTCCATACACTTTCCTCCGTCCTGAATGAGAGGCATGAGAGCCTGCTTAAATAGAAGAGCCAACAGGCAAGAGGGGGCACATTTACCCATAAAGGCGCTAGCTTGGAGTGAAGTGGCAATGAGTTGGAACAAGGTTTGCACAGGAGTTTGGATGTAGCAACATCTCAATGCAAAGGTAGCATTTACTTAAACTCTGAGTTTTTTCCAAAGCAATGAGCTTTTCCACACATGCCTGCGCCCCCACTTGGAGAGTTGTGCCCCTCTTAAAAGAGGAAATTTCCAATCCTTTGAAATTCTCTGAAACGGAAACATCTGACTTGCCAAACTTGCCCAGGTACTTGCCACTTTAGTTTACCAAGTCATAAAATTCGATTTTGGCAACTTTCTTTTAATTTTTTAATTGCCGAATTTTTTAAATCTCTCCTTTTTTTGGTCTTTTTTGGGTTTTTCGAGTAATTATTAATCTTGGAGTTAAATAATTACTTGATTGCCAGAGATTGTGGGATGACTTTGTGCAGGAGGAGACTCGCATTGGTCAAGGATCAGGCTCATCCAGCAGTGCCCCACAGATTGTGGATGAGGAGGCTCTATCCTTGACAGGGGAGAGCAAGGGTAAGGCAAAGAGGAAGAAGGGTGGTAAGAAGAACCTTGACATGTCAAAGGTCAAGTGTTTTATCTGCCACAAGCAGGGACACTTTGCCTCCCAGTGCCCAGATAGGAAGAAGAAGAGCAATACCCAGATGGCAGGTTCTATAGAGGTGGGGGAGTTCAACAGAAACTTCGATGAGGAGTTTTATTTGATAGTTGCATGGAAAGCACCACAAGAAGCAGTATTTGGTACATCGATAGTGGAGCATCTAGTCATATGAATGGACATAAAAGATTCTTCAAGGACTTGCAGGAGGGTGGAAAAGGTGTCCACGTTGAGTTGGGTGATGATACGTGGTATCGGGCGCATGGAGTTGGCACTGTTTCATTTCAGAGGGAGTCTGGCAAACCCCTCAGCTTTGCTGATGTGTTATATGTTTTGGGGTTGACCAAGAACCTCATATCAGTCTCCACTTTGGAGGACAAGGGATTTCAGGTGAAGTTCTGAAACCATAGAGTGTATATCAGGCCCAAGGGGTCAGATAAGAGTTTGGATCGGGTGATTGGGATCAGGAGTGGGAAGGCGTATACACTACACTTTGAGCCTACAAAGGCTCTAGTCAGCAGTGACAACAATCAAGGTGAGTTGTGGCATAGGAGGATGGCACACTTACACCATGGAGCACTGAGGCACTTGAGATAGGCAGTGATTGGAGTTCCTCATGTACATGAGGAGAAGCATAACCACTGCAAGGGTTGTGCGTTGGGGAAGAACATCAGGAATCCTTTCCCATAGAGTGAGCACAAGTTTAAGGAGCCCTTGGATTTAGTGCATTCGGATGTTTGCGGACCTATGAGTGTCCAATCTTTCATTGGTTACAGTTACTGTTTCACCTTCATTGATGACTATTCCAGGAAGACCTGGATCCATTTCCTGAAGGCCAAATTCAGAGGTCTTTGAGATGTTTTGAAAATTCAAGATTCTCGTGGAGAACCAAACAAGAAGGAAGATTTGGGTGTTGAGAACAAACAATGGGGGTGAGTATACCTCCAATGAGTTCTTGGAGTATTGTTCAGCAGAGGGGATCAAGAAGGAGCACACTGTGCCTCATACCTCGCAGTAGAATGGAGTGGCAGAAAGAACGAATAGGACTATGGTAGGAGCATCTTAGGCCATGCTATTTGATAAGGGATTACCACTATTCCTTTGGGCTGAGGCATATAGGACCGTTGTATATATTCAGAACAGGTGTCCCCACACAACTTTGGGAAGAAGACACCCGAGGAGGTCTTCATAGGCACTCGATCAAATGTGAGTCACATTTGCATATTTGGGAGTGTTTGCTATTGTCACATTCATGCTGACACTAGGAAGAAGCTGGACCCTTCTGGAGAGAAGGGGTTTCTTGATGGTTATAGTGAGACCTCTAAGGCATACATAGTATACATTCCTTCTCGCAAGAGGATCATTGTGAGTAGGTATGTCCAGTTTGATGAGGACAAGGCCTTGCGGAGATTTATGGACTTACCAGCAGAGCAACAACCAACACAAGATTCAGGGGTCAAGTTGGAGGAGTTGGATGTACAGGTACAGTTATAGACACAGGGCATAGGTTTTGGTAGCTACAGGGAGTCAGGTGGACGGGATCCTTCAGTCATGACTTGGAGGCAATGAAATCGGACACGTCTAAAATGGCCTGCGTGTCTCGTGTCCACGTTTTCGACATGAACACACTGACAGAGCGTGTTGGACACGACTTTTCAACATGTCCCTATTTAGGACACGCGTGTCCCACGCCGTGACCAACGTGTCTTGATTCTAGGACATGTTTTCCACTGAAAAAATGCCCAGAATTGCTTTAAATCAAAATTTTCACTATATATATATATATATGTGTGTGTGTGTGTGTCATACGTGTCTTGATTCCGGGGGTCACCGTGTCCGTGTCAAACACTCAAATCCCCGTGTCCTTCGTGTCCCATGTCCTCGTGTCAAGTGACTTAGCTTTGAGGATGAGTTGCAGCAGGAGACGGACATCCAACAACCGCAACAGGTAGACACTAGGCCAAGGCCTAAGTGGTTTAGGTCCACAGTTCAGGATTCCAGGCAGGTGGATCCTCCACAGAGCTCCATGAGACGGAGCAAATCACCCGAGAGACTTAGCTATATGGCACTGATGACAAAGATGATTAACTCTGAACCTTCCAGTTTCGAGGAGGCTGCACAACATGATGTGTGGTAGGAGGCCATGGTTGAGGAGTATGACTCAAGGTGGTGGGTTCCAGATGGATCTACAAGGTAAAGTATGCAGCAGACGAAAGCGTGGAGAAGTATAAGGTGCGCTTCGTGGTAAAGGGGTTTTCACAGAAAGAGGGTATTGACTATGAGGAGACCTTTGCCCTTGTTCCTAGGTACTCTTCCATTTAGACCATTATCTCATTAGCAACCGAGATGGGTTGGCTGGTCCATCAGATGGACGTCAAGACTGCCTTCCTTAACGGAGCCACAGAGGAGGAGGTATTCATTAAGTAGCCAGAGGGGTTTGATGTGGAGGATCGGGAGAGACATGTATGCAGGTTGTAGAGAGCTCTATATGGGCTCAAGCAAGCACCTATAGCATGGTACTTGAGGATAGACAACTATCTACGGGAGATGGGATTTCAGCGGAGTGAGGCGAATCATAACCTGTACTTCTTGATAGGTGAGGTGCCTCTTATACTAGTAGTATATGTAGATGATCTCTTTCTTACATGAGATGAGAGGTTGATTGACGACTGCAAGTCCAACCTTGCAATTGAGTTTGAGATGAAAGACCTTGGGTTGATGCATTACTTCCTAGTATTGGAAGTTTGGTGGAGAGATGGGTGCTTCTTCATTGGACAGGGGAAGGATGCAGTGGAGATCTTGAATAGATTTAGGACGGTGGATTGCAAGCCTATGGCCATACCTCTAGTTTCCAACTGGAGGAAGATTGATGCATCAGGGTCAGACGGATTTGATCCTACCTTATATCGCTAGCTTATCGGATCGCTTATGTATTTGGTCAACACACGACCGAACATTAGCTTTGCAGTCAACTCTTTGAGCCAGTTCATGGTGGACCCTCGGAGAGTGCATTGGACGGCTGTGAAAAACATACTTCGCTACATCAGAGGTACAGTGGAGTATGGATTGGTTTATGATGTACAGTTGGCAGGCTTCACAGATGCTGATTGGGAAGGATGTGTAGAGGATTGGAAGAGCACTTCAGGTTGCTGCTTCAGCATTGGATCAGGGGTTGTTTCTTGGTTCCGCAGGAAGCAGAAGTTAGTTGCATTGAGCTCGGCAGAGGTTGAGTACATGGCAGCTAGTTTGGCTGCTGTTGAGGGAATGTGGCTGAGGAAGTTGCTTTCAAGGTTGTTTGAGTGTGAGCTAGAGGCTACAATAGTTCATGGTGACAACCAAAGTGGCATCAGGCTATCTGAAAATACAATGTTCCATGACCAGAGCAAACACATTGACATTTGGTACCACTTCCTGAGAGTTTGTGTTCAGAGAGGAACCATTCGGTTGGAGTACATACAAACATATGAGTAGGTGGCAGACATTTTCACTAGGGCACTTTGAAGACATAGTTTTGTAATGTTCAGAGACAAGCTAGGGTTGTTGTTATCACATATATAGTAGTCGGGTTACTATATTCTATTTTTCAGATTCAGTACACTTTTTCAGCCAGATCTCCTACAAATGAGATGCTGAGATGAGCATTTATGATGGATCATTATTTTATTTATGGACTATAGTACTTTCCCATGCCGGGACCGAGTCTTAGGACACTCAGATTTGAGGACCGATGTAGCCATTTAGTCATGTACAGAGTAGTTAGCAGTGCCCAGATTTGCATCAGTGTTTTCTCATTGGACAGATGTAGGTTCAGATGGATTATTTGCATGCTTATGACTCAACTTATATTATATTGTGTTATGGTTATCATTGCTCTTATACTCATTTTTGTGACATGTGTTAGCATTTAGTATCATGATTTGGCGGTCATATAAATATGTGGACTTGGATGTATCTGTATTATGTATTGATGTCTCTACTCAGAGTCTGAAGTTCTTGACTTGTACTCATTGGTTTTACCCTCCTTAGGGAGAATAGAGGTAGTCATTCCCACCGTACTTCGGCTTGCTAGTGTTGGTTTCATCATGCATTGTCTCCACCCATCCATTACCTTCTAGTTTTGTTTTAGCCCGACTTACTACTTGACTAGTGGCATGGAGGACCTTTCCCTGCTAGAAGCCTTTGTTGGACAAGCCTCCCTGTTTATTTGTGTCTCGGCTCTGAGTTGCCTAGGATGTGTTTGCTTACTTGAAACAAGTAGCGCTTCCATCAATACACGGTATTTGGAAATATAATGAATATCTTATAAAAAGCCCATTCATGAAAACTAGTGTTTTTCAACATACATGAATGCAAGGCTAGCCTAATGAAATTGGCTCTGAAGATATTGCAATGAAATATCTTAAACATTCATGAAAAGTTATGTTTTTCAACATACATGAATGCATAAAGCCTAAATGATAAAAGTCCGTATAAAAAAATACGTGGACAAAGGCTATGGTAAATCAAAGGCCCAAAGAAGCAATGGTTCCTAAAAAGTTACATCTAAAGATTGCTGGCCTTACTTGTATTGAGTTGGATTGTGAGCATTTGTCAAGGTGAGTAAGCATCTCTGAAGTAGTTCACCCATTTGTGAGGCACTGTCATCCCCTTTGTTGTTGTTTGTCCAGCATATGGCTATAGTGAGTATCCCCTTTCCATATCCAAAGTGTCACAGTGTTGAGTGGGCAGTCATCCTTTGGCCTAACCTTATGAACTTTAGCTTTCACCCTTCACTAGCAAATTGACTACAACTATGAACTGAGTATAGTCTTGAAAGTTTGGTCTGAGTTAAAATAAATAAAACCCTATATATGTATTTGGTTGATGTACCGCCAGTGAAGTGATTGCTATTTGTTATGATTGTTACTTAAATGATTTGTAGAGCATGTTTTAGCCTTTTAACACTTGCAACAGATGAATGTCAGCTTGAGTTACATTATTGGTATCTGGTCATTTACAGGTTATTATTTTGTCTATTTGATATTGTAGATGATCAGGCAGAGACCTTGAGGGGTTATGAGTATATACCTTAGATGGATTTGGACTTTCTAAGTCCAGTGAGATAGCTTGTTTTCAGTTCCGGGCACTTACCGAGATGGATAGGCTTATTTTACTCTTCTGGTGCAGTTGTGCTTCACTGGAAGTCATGTTTGAGTAGGGAGATGATCTTATTGGATCTCCTAAGGCGCTGTATGGGGCATAGGGGGTCCAACCACTTGATTGTACCATATTACCCCCCTCCCAGAGAGCTTGGTAGGCTCAGTTGGATAACGCAGGCACCCTAGGAGGCTGTTTTGGCAGGTTCACGTTTCTCGAGGCAGATTAAAAAATAATTTAATGGATACTGAGGGATTCGATTTGGGATACTGAAACAAGGAAATGGCATGGGATGAGTCATGATGATGAGAGTGATGTCCTCCGCACCTTCTCCATCAGTTGTAGCATCTGATTGGGCCCATACCTATCTTTTCGGGCATTTTATATTATTTTCTGGAGCTTTTGGGAGGCTCGCGATTTCCTCAAGGAGGCACAATTTCACAGTTTAAAAATTATATTATTTTTATTGTGCCATGGGGACACCTAGAGGGAGTTAGTTAACACTCTGTGGACCCACCGTGTGCTAAATTTATTTCTTGTTGAGTGGGATCTCCTCTCTTTGGGTAATTTGGTCCACTTTTATATTATATTGTTACATTGTATTGTATGTTGAGCTCATCTCAACCATTGATTAGACATTTGTATCTTTTAATCTTAGCCACTCATTTGAAAAGTGGGTAGGATTTTGGTTCTCTCGTTCCTATTTAAAGGAGAGAGCTTCTCATTTGTAAGGGGTCTTTGGCTCTTGGATCTGAATAATAGAAATTTTTTTTCTTGTGGAAATTCTTGGGTCTCCTTTGCATCTGGTGTTCTTAGATGGTGATTGGAAAGTCTTTTGCTTCCTAGCATTTGGGAAATTTTTGTGAGATCTATATCTTTTTTCGGGAATCTTTGTCTTGTCTACAGGAGGGCGACTTGAACTTGGGCGTTTTTGCAGGGGGACCTCAACTCGCTTGGATTGACTTTGTTTTTATCAAGGGGTTTTCATTAGTGTCATTGCGATCTATGACTTCTTCCTGCTATTTTTCTGTAGCATCTAGCTTTTTTCTCATATTGCAACAAATCAGATATGGTTGACGTTTGTTGTGCAGGAGAGAGGGCGCATTGACTCCTTGGGGAAAAATGTTGGACATAGAACTTGCTCAAAGCTTCTCAAATTGATCGGGATAGTAGGGATCATCATCATCAATGCATCTACAAGGTTTTTTAGGTAAGATCTACAGGTTAGTCCCTTTCTTCCAGATCTCAATCCATTGACATCTGTTTTTCTTCATTTTTATATTGAAAAATCACATAATAATAAAAAACCAAAAAATACTAAAAAAAAGGACTGCTTGATCTCGAGCCAAACCACTGCTTGGTTTTGTAGATCGGGTCATCCCCTAACCATATCACCCTCAACGTTGATCTGAAAGTGGTTGGTTTGCCCTAGATCTGAGAAAATGACCTCCCAAACCCTAGCGCTATCCACAATTTTTCTGACTTTATCTGTGATCTGATTTTTTCGGCAAAATACCTTCGTGGGTTTGTAGATTGGGTCATCCTCTCACCAAATCACCTTCAATGCTGAGCTAGAAGTTGACAGGTTGCCCTAGATCTGAGAAACTGACCTCCCAAACCCTAGCGCTAGCCATCTTGCTGCTGGTTTTTCCTGTGATCTGACTTTTCCGACCAAATACCTTTTTGGATTTGTAGATCGGGCTATTTCCCAGGTGGGTTTCCTCCAATGTTGGGCAGATAGTGACTCCATTGCCCTGGATCAGACAGGCATTGATCTCCAACCCTAGCGCTACCCCCTCTTTGACCTCGTTTTCCTGAGATCTGACTTTTCCCTGGTGTCTCAGGTACTTTGACATTGTCATATCTTTCATCGAGTCTGCCCTTGGGTACTAGATAGCCCCAATCCTGTCCTTGCCCTCCCTGCATTGCTTACGTTTCCCAAGGCAACGGATATCTTCACCTATTGCTAGTACCTTAACCCTAGATCTAGTATTTAGTTCATAGGTCACCTGTGTCCCACTTTGGATCAAGCCTCACACTTCCTAAACCATAATTTAAAGCCTTGGTTCACCTAGTGACATCATCCATAGATCTAAGGTTTCCATTACCTTGCACCTTATGTACCTCAAGTCCATTTGATTTGATCTGGTGTCTAGGTTTGATCTCCTGTCGGGAGCAGATTCGGGTCTCCCCCTTTGTTGTCTTGGGCTAAGATAACATAAAGCGAAGGCTGCCTCGATTGACGTGACAACCATCCATTTGGGAGTCGAGGCAATCTTGGTTCCACCTCCTTAGATGCTGGTCCCTCTACCATCCATTCTAGATCCACCTCACATAGGCAACTACAAGGTTGGTGATAACAGTTTCTATCGAATCCTTTCCTCGTTGAGAGGGAGTGTTAGAATGTGGCAATAGAGAAGGTCTTCTAGCATTGCATGTGTCCTTGCATGCTAGAAAGACAATAAACAGGAAGCGAAATGTTTTTAAATACTTTAATTATTCTAATTTGATTTTGACTTAATGGAATCACTTTTATAAAGTGAAATATTTAAGTGATGGCTAATCTAATCTTGGCCATTGATCTCACAAGATGATCACATCCATTGATCCATAGTGAGGGTTAGGGTTTTCGCTTAGCCATTGAGTTAAAAGGAGATTTGGTGGAGATGACACGTACAGAGGTGAGATATGGACAAAGAGAAGTCAGACGGAGGATTTTGCTGAGAAGTCGGAGGAGCAGTTACTTGACAGAGTCACCTAGCTTCCAGGCAAAGCTAGGCCATACAGGATCACGTAGAGGGCAGCTGTACCAGTTTGGCAGAGGCCACTGTACAACCGTACGAAATCCGTAATGGCTGATGTTAGCGTTGTACGGAGCTGTACAACTGCGTAGAGGAGGCCGTACTGCTGATGTAGGGGTCGTACGATTGCGCTGGGGTGTTGGAAGTTGTCCAGTGTTTCTTCAGAGGTTCATTTCGCCAAGTTGGGTGAATTGTATAATGATTGTAAAAGTTCCTGTTATCACGAATCTTGTAGTTGCCCTGTGAGGTGATCCTATTCAGGACGGTAGAGGAAATGCAACTAAAGTCACGACCTATGATATCCAATACTTTCGAAAGAACTTAGATGTCACACCAGTCTAGGATATCGACACTTTAGACCCAGTGAAAATACAGAGCCCAGGGGGTGTCCTTATGACGAAGAAAACCCTAAAATGAGGAAAATGAATAGATGACCTAGGGAAACTTGGTGGAATCTCTTAGTGGGATAGTTAATTAGAGTTTTAAACAATTACTAAGAGATTTCTAGTATCCAGGTGAAAAGCCCTAATTTTACCCTAGGGTTTTATGTAGAAAATTGGGATCTAGGGAAAAACGGTGAAATTTAATGAAATTGGATACTTAAACTGATTGTTGGATGTAAGATTAGGCAAATGAAAGCAAAACTAACAATACCCAGTTTATGGTTTCTGAAATACCCACTCCTCTCAAGGAGGGCATTTTCCCCTAAGAAGCAGGCCAGTGCTTAGGATGGGAAAATGGAGTCCGATGATGATGAAAATTGAAACTTAGGGGTTTTATGTTGATTCCAAAGTGGTTTTATGTTTTATAGCTCGCCACAAACCAGAACCTATAGATCTACGAAATGCAGGTTTTATAATTATGGAAATGATGGGAAATGCATGCAGAAAATAAAAGAAGGAGAAATTACCCGCGAGATGTACCTGGATCTTGTAGATGACTTTAGAAATGATGAAGAATGTCGCTTTCCCATCAAAATGAGCCTTTTCGGAGAAGATCTTGTTGTAGTTGAGCCACAACTAGTCACCCTAGCGCCTCCTTCAACCTGCCAGATCAGAGAAAAATCAAATGATGAGGCAAACAAATGAGATCCGCAGAGTACGAAAAAGATAGGAAGTAAAAAATCATAGAGAGAGATACTTTCTGAATCGAAGACCTAAGAGCCGGGACAATAGTGAGTTCCCCCACAAAAACGCCCTCTCTCTTTCCTAGCACACCTCCTCTCCTGCAGATGAAGTGGGTAAAGGAAAAAATGCAAGATGCATCCCGAATAAGACTCGGTATAGAAGAGTAGCAATGCCAATCATCAGATCATCAAATCGTGCACAAGATACACAGAAGAATAATCCTAGACAAAATTCTCTTTATTCAAATTCTGGTTCCAAAGCTCATGAATACAATGGGGGGTTACCTCCCTTAAATAGTTTGAGAGAGAGGTGAACCCTAACTCACTTTCACATCCAACGATTGAGATTAAAACATCATCAACGGTGGAGATCAACAATACATAGATCACTACATGGATCAAGTGACTAAGTCAAAGAGGGGGCGCACTTTACTCAAGGACGCCTATCCTAGGTGAAAGTCACAATATAACATAAGACGTGACATGATAATACATGGGAGGGGGTCACCAAGGGCTTAATTCACCCTAGGCCCCTTTACAACTTCAAATCATATGATATAACAATACAATACATCATTAGCCAAGTAGAGGGGGCACCCCTTGGGGGGCTTTCCTCATTGGCTGAGCTAAGATAAAAAATAATCCGGACAACTACTGACTGAAAACTGTTGGAGGACTGTCTGGTATGCTGAGACACATCATCTGTCAAAATTCCAAGCCATTTCCTTGACCCAAGTGGCCAAATCGATTTTTTTCAGTGATTTCTCTAGTTCATTTTTGCTGGTACAATCTCTGGAAAATGATAAATCCACCATAACTCTGTCCAGGGTGCAAACTGGGGCAAACTGACTGTTCTGGATGATCTGGAGACATGGGAGAATGGTATAAGTGACTACTCATACCCCCTGGAACACTGCTCTCCTCTAGGAGAACTAATCATACTACTATTTGGGATAAAATTTGATCATTTGGCCAATTATTAAGTGATAATAATCACTTATCAGGAGAACTGGGGACAAACTCTCAAAACTGAAACCGCAGTCTTGGGTATGTCTGGAACAAATATAGACCAAGTTGCATTTTGAGTCACTGCCTTGGGAATCGTGCTTGACTTGGTCAAACTGGGTTGACCAAGTCAAAGTACCCAAAATGAAGGTGAGAAATTGTATCCATATGATCATGTAAGCATCCAAGGTAAGAAGTGCTCCAATAATGTATATCAAACCAAGCTTAAATCAATTATTCATAATCATGGTGACAAATAATAATAATAATATGTACCTGTGTTTTTAAGAACCTTGGAACTTTTTTGGAAGTCTGCTTGTCCATGCCATACTTACAAAGGGTAATCAATGTGCTACTGCTGGGTGAGGATGGACAACAAGGCCGAGGCAAAGGGCAACGAATTTTGACTGACTTTGACTTTGTGATTATCCGAATAATGACAAGCACACACAACCAAAGTGACATATGCATGATAGATTGAACAATAGGGAATGGTGGTGTCTCACAGGTGGATGAGCTGATTGAAAAGTGTCCATTCAACCTTAACAATCATGTCTATGACTCACATCCAAGCTGAAGATCCAGCTCCGTGAGGATCTTTTCTAGGACCCTTACATTGAGTACACAAGAAACTGTAGTGAAGAGATCCTAGGGGACACTTAGAATTAGCTGTCCCTTACTCCATCTCATATTAAAACCCGTAGGCTCCGTGAGGGATTAATCATTACATTTCAATCAGTCTTTAGATTTAGCATTCGTTTATCCATTGCTTTATTTGGGCCTTTAACAATTTCATTACATAGCCTTTTTGATTTGTGTCTAAAAACTCAGTTTGCAATTTTATTTTTAGGCTTTGCGTTTCATAATATATACCATATAGCTCATAATACATGTAATGATGGTAGACATATTACTTCAGGATTCAGCTGACAACTTATCAGGAAACTAGAGGGAATATCCACAGTCAGGACCAAACATCAGGGGCAACCGATCAGAGAGGTCAAGGCTTCAAAACCCAACTCACCTAAGCTCAGGAACCAACACCAGCGAGTTCTTCTAGCCCAGAAGGATCAAGGCTTTAGCAAGTTTTGTCGCACAACTCCGAGCCGAGACACAAAACAACATGGGATCCATCATGCATAGAGGTCAAAATGGGGAAAGGATCTTCAATCTCACAAGTCTTAAATAGTCTAAGTCATAGGATAAGTTTACAATGGATGAAACTAGATGGACGGGGACAAGTGATTCATGGAACCAACCTAACATTGAAGTCTACTATTTGTACGAGCATGCATGAGCAACAGTCTTCACATCAAGTCCCTTGATTAGTCATAGCACGGGTTAAAGCAACAATAGATGTAAGCATAGGCCACCATAATCATCCTAACCTGATAAGCATAGGTGTTTGACATACATCTTAGAGCAAAATCAAACCAAGGAATTGTATACCTGATCTCACCCCATATACTTGTCTCCAACTGATAAGCCCCTCTATAACTGTGTGTACCAACTCTGATCTGCTGCTCTGCTACAATGAACTAGATCATCACTAAAAGCATCTAAATGGACTCCTGAATATCAGTCCCGACAAGGAAAATCGAATGAACAAGGCTTTGGGAAGGCTGAAGCTGTAAAGATCCATGCTAATATCCCATGTGAAAAATAGCCTGAAATAGAATAAGAGACAAGTCTATATGCTGCATCATGGTAGCCCAGCTGCAGAATGTATATGTGATAACATTTCCATATTTTCATAATACAAAATTCATATCTGACTGCTCCACCGGCTTTCCCATCTTGGGTTTTATCCGAGGGTTTCCATACCCAAAATAATTGTGTCTATGTTATGTGATGTTGGGAATGTTTCTCAGTTTTTATATTCCGCTGCAATACTAGTAAAGAAGTTCATGTGTGGTTTTCCATTAACAAATTAAAAAAATACTGTTTTGCCCTAGTTTGAGGTTTAAAATAAAATTTACATGTGTGATGTTGGCAGTAAAGTCTTCACATGAAGTTATGGAAGCATGGGATGGATATACTTTTATGACAATTGTAAGTGTTTCCTTCTATGGTTAGAAGTAATGTTAATTGTCTTTTCACCAATCCTCTCATCTTTATTGGAATCTATCACTCATTTTCCATGCACAATTTAGAACTATGTAGTTTTACCATGTTTTTCTCTCCATTGCCAATTACCAGACTATGAAACTTACCAAAAATTAGCACTATGAATAGGGAATTGTAGACATAGAGTGAACAATGATGGTTTTAAGTGAGGTTGGAGGCTAGGCATGATAGGAAATCTTTAACAATTGTGTATTTGCTACTCCTTGGATGCTTGAGAAGCCATGAATTGATTTTGTAGGCAATCTTTTGAAAGCATACAACAAGTTGGATTCTTTTTGCACAAATTGAAGAACATTTCAAGGGATTGTTGAGCAGAGAAAGAGTAGGCCTTCCTTGTGTTGTGTGGGGTAGTGGAAGAGGGTTCCATGGTTGCGATGGTTGAATGAGATGCCTATATTGCTTTATGGTAAGAAGATTGCCTAAGCATGAGAGCAAATGGGTTGGGCTAGGAGAGATTGAAGCTTGTAGTTGTTTCCTTCACCCTAATGGCGTCATATCCTGGCTTGGGGGTGGTGGCAACAATTGATAACTACTGTTGGGTGGAAGATCGCTCTTACATAGCCAGTTGCTTGAATCTTCTTTAGTTAAAGGATAAGCATTCATGGTTGTCTATGAATGTGCAAATTATATTTACTTCTTGTTATGAGTATGATTGTTATGCATGCCATGTGTGTGTGGATATAGTTTTCATTTTGCTGTATTTTAGATCTATGCACTTGCACATGCATTTACGCGTTCTACGGTCGAAATGATGGATGGGGATGTTGCATGATTGTTAGTTGGATATCTCTTTCCTATATGGTGGATGCACTCCATGAAGGTCACATGGAGGATTTGCTTGGTGGGAGAATGCCCTATAGCGGATGTGGAGTATTGTACATAATGGAGGAGGGCTTCAAGTTTTAAATCGCATGTGGCAACTTGGGTTCTTGTTTGGAGGATTGGAGATGGGTCGATGACGCTTGTTTTGTTTTGATAGTGTTCTTGCAGGCGGTGGTTATCCCAGTGGAATACTTTTCTTTGGAGGATAGAAGGAGTTCATGGAGGCTCAAGATGGGGTGTTGTGGACTTGCCTTGTGTAGTTATATCACCTTGAAGTCCTTATTGTGCACGACATCATCATTGAAGCATGACACTTGTAGTTTAGAGTGGACATCTCACTTGTGTAGCCTTCAAGGGCTTATGTAGGTTGCTTGTAAGGGCTTGTGCCCACATAGTCTTGTTGGCTTCCCTTATCTCTCATATAAATAGAGGAAGGAGAGAGTCTCTTGTAGGTGTTACCACCTAAGTTGTACTTAGTGGTTTTTTATCAAGTGAGCTTGGTGAACCAGACAAGGATAACTTGTTCGGAATTAAGAAGACCTTTGGAAGTACTTCTGGGAAGTGCTTTTTGTACTATATCACATGTTCATACCCCATGGGGGAATTGTAATAAATGTTCTAGCATGATAG
>LPNX010634642.1:354470-405781 GCA_001517045.1 Pseudotsuga menziesii
CGTTCCATCACTCAGGTCAGAAAGCCCCAAAAATCAATTATTGATTATTTTAATTAATAAATTGATGAATAATGGAGCAAATCCAAAATCATAGTGTTGCAGCTGCAACTGTTTTCCCCAAATTTTTCAAATTTTGGACCCCCCCTTATGATTTTAATGCTGTTTTGAACCGTTTGGATCCGTAAACTTTTGGTCATGCTTTAATTTCGGATTATTTTGAAGATTAACTCTCGTCCTGTTTTCAGAAGATTTGCTTGTGTTTGTAATGGCTGTGGGTCGCGCATTTTGGGGTCTGTTGTGTTTTCTTTTCGCTAGTCAAAAATGAATCGGACCATTTGTTCTTTGGAAAGCCGTTGTTTCGGAGGTAAAACAGGGTTTTCGACCGTTGCTAAATTTTTAAAAGTTGTTTCAAACACTTAGCTTTTTAATTGATCGGGCGTCGAAGTATGTTTTGATCGGAGGCGGTTGTGTGTTTATCTTCCGCCGTTGCGGCTCCCAAAGCGGCTAAGCACCTGAAATATAAGTGCTCCGCCAACCGATGCGTGTCGGTTTCTGGTTGCGTGTACGTAGCCTTTTCTCTTCCGCCATTGCGGCTCTGCCAATCACTTATCGTCCGATGTCAATGTCTTTCCGATTTCCGATTGGAAGATTTCCCGCCCACTTTTTAGTTCATAACTTTTTCGACTCCGATAGGCTTTAAATGGCTTCGAGGTGCCCGTCGCCTGTTGAGACCCGCTTATGCGGCTTTAAATAAGTCTACCCCGCCGATGTTAGGGTTGTGAGCCGCCGATGAGTTTTCTTTTCCGTCGTTGATGAGGTTTTTGAACTCGTGTACGGACAAGATAGTAGTGCCAGCACTTGTTAAAGTTCTCATAACAGTAATGCAGTACATGGCCTCTCTTGATGCTTAGCCGTTTTGGTTGATATAATTTGACGTTATTGAGAATGCAGTCCCAATGAATGATGCACGTCGTTTAATTGCAGGTGGACTCAAGAGACTGATCAAACTATCGTGGCAGAAGAGAGCTGGGTAGTTTTGACAAAAGGCCGAACCGAAACCGGCAGAATCTCAAGGAGGACAAGTGAAGTAGAAGGCAAAATCAATAACGACAAAGGCGCAGACCTGAAAGATATGTCAGTTACTAAGCGGATCATGAGTGCGCACAGAAAAGATAAAATAGGGATATTAAGCGTTTGAGGGAGCCGAAAGGTCACCCGTTTGGGGGGAAGCCCAAGCATTTATCTGTTTAGTTTAAATATTTGAAAGTTAGAACTTGCAGGGGCTTTTTCCCCTAGAGAAAACTTGTAAACTATCGCTTGTAAGAGGAACTATTTCGTTTTACAACCAGAAATTGCAAATTTCACCTGTTGGAGAAAGTGCTATGTGGAAGGTCTCAATGTGATTAAATGAATGATGTTAAATGGGAACTATTTCGTTTTTGACTGTGTTTCATTAACTGTGAGGATGTTCTAACTTTTTGAACCTATGTTCTTGTCTGAGTGTTCTCCAGTGCATTTTGTGATGTTTTTCCACTATGAGTAATGGGACTTTTTTAACTATTGATGAGTTATCTTATCATGTATACTTTTATTTATGTTTATATGTTTTGGTCATAAGAACAACTATCTGTGATTTGCCATAACACGTGGACAGTGTTGTATTACTCATGAATTAATATCTAGCTCTCTAGAGATAGTTTAGTTAGTAATTTATCTTCTGAAATGTATGTGATTTAGATGCTTGTGAGTTTAAGAGGAGAGGTAAGAACCTGCGCATCACTTTGTGAATACTCCTTGCATCCTTTATCACCCTGCATGTTAATTAGGCACGTGCATATCATACTTTAAGTCAAAAAATAAAAAAAATATATACGGTAGACCGGGCCGTAACCAGTAAAACTTTTTAGTTTTGTTACTTGACCTACGGTAGCCGGACCGCAAACCGGACGGATTCCCTACACCAAACAGTCACGGGCTAATTGGGAACGTTGACTGGGGAGAATCCCTTGCTGTTGTTGCCTGCGAATTTCCAGGCCTCAACAGTTTCTGGCGCTAGAAAGAGGGCCGCCAGTGCATGGCTGGCTGAGGAAACCCGTTTTCCCGAAACTATTCCACCGGTAACAGTTCAGAAGCCAGTGTGTTTCCTAATCCAATTCCAGAAGAAGAGGGTAGAGAACATTTGTTTTCTGTCGACAACGAAGTTGTTAATAATCTGAGAAGACACACTAGGGCATATGTGAAGAAGATTGGAGGATTGCCAATCATTCCTGAATTGCCCAGAAGAGAATATAAAAGGAAGGATCGTCCTATATTGGAAGACTCAGTGCTGGTTGAGGATTGGGAAGAACTTGTAGAAACAGCCTTACAGGAAGTTGTACTACCTTTGAATCAAGAGGTCTCAGATACCCCTCACAGTTCTCTTGCTCACACTCCTGTTTGCTCACCTCCTCACTCTCCACCCAGACTCATGGTAGGCGTAAACGCAAATCAACCACCCAACCCACCGAATCCACCACCTGCCTGGAGAGCCAGATCACCTTTAAACTTAACACCTCCATTACATGATTTACCTCAATCCTTTGAAAAGATGCTGCCCAAATTCGACCCAAGTGAAAAGATACTAGTAGACGACCACTTGCAAAGTTTCTATTTGGCGATAGAAGGGTTAAGGGCTGGGGAATATGAAGATGTAGTTTGCAGACTTTTCCCCCACACCCTTAAAAGAGCTGCGACATCGTGGTACTTTGGTTTGCCTGCGAACTCTATCCCTGATTGGGATACCTTCGAGAGGATTTTTAGAAGTAAGTATGCAACCCAGAAGACTCATGCAGCTCTTATGAAAGGACTATGCGCCTTGAAGAAAGAGAGAAAGGAAAAGGTGCACAGTTTCACTCAAAGGTTTGCAGCATATCTCAAGAATTTTTCTGAAGCTGACAGGCTTACAGATAAAGTCCTGATTGAATATTATACCTCAGCTTTGGGACCCGAGTTGGCCATGTTTGCTAAAATTAGAGCCAAGCCCACTTTAGTCTACTTATGAGGAGGCGGAGAAAGTAGAGGCTGAAAGGGAAAGTATTGAAGATTATCCAGAACGATCAGGAGAGAAAAGTGTGGGAAGGAAAGCCTTGTTGTTTACCAAGCCTAAGGAAGAGCAATCACCAGATTTTGAAAGTATGACAAAAATGATGCAGAAGCTTTCTAACAGAATCATAGACTTGGAGAAAGAAAAGCAAGCCCAAAAGTTCTACAAGCCCTATTACAAGAAACGGGAGGACAACAATCAATCCCAACCCCCTCCGCACAATTCGGTTGAATTTAACAGAGGTTGGAATGGACAATTTTTGCACGTTCCACCAACAACCTCACTCTGAAAAGAATTGTCCTCAATGGATAAACTCAATGACGTTAGTGACGAATCAGTTGTTGGACTCTAAATTAACAGAAGATGGAGATGAAGAAAGAAAGGACAGTAAGGCGTCAACAAAAGAACAAGAGGATGAGACCATGGTTCTGTGGAATTCTGTCTCGCTATTCGACGCCGAGGAAGAAAGGAATTGGGAGTACGAGGACGTCGTGGAAACAAATGTAACAACCAAAAGCCAAGGGTTAGTGAAAGAAGACAGTCTCATGCTCCCAAAGATTAAAAGGCTTCAGAAAAATGTTAAAAAATTTCAGAATAATTCCTCAGCTGATAAAATTGCTGAATTCACCATCACCAGCCATGATTCTAGACAGAATGATATGCTGGCCAAGCACAATGAAGAAAGGATGAATGTTGATAAATCGCTGCCCGCCGAACCTCAGATGGATTATGACAACGTGGAAGATATAAAGAAGGTAAGGGCGAATATCTCATTATTTGAAATGTGTAAGGTGCCGCAGCAGAAAGAGAAACTTTTGAAAGCACTCGAAGCATCAGAGGAGAGGCAACCCACTGACAATCAACCCAAGGAAGAAGAAGAAATCGGGGAAGCAAGCATTGGGAGTAAGTCTAAGAACAAGAATCCACCTTTCCTCCTCACTCTTGAAATTTTTAACCACAACGTACATAATTGCCTGGTAGACTCAGGGGCGTCAGTTAACGTCATGCCAATGTCAGTCTGTAAAAGGATAAATGGGCAGCCTAAACCATCCACTTGGAGGGTTGTTCAGTTGGATAGGACAAATGTGAAAGTAATTGGGGAAATGGAGGATGTCCTAGTCCGCCTGTCTTCAAACGATAAAGTGTGCCAAGTTATTGATATCGTGGTGGCTGACATACCAGACGCTTATGGGCTTGTTCTAAGCAGAGACTGGTTGGAAAAACTAAACAGATATTTTGCCTCGATTGATCGCATCTGTGGCTGTCGTATAAAGGAAGCCCGAATCAAATTAAAATCTTGAGGGAGCCTCACATGAAATACAACGTTACTCAACTTGAGGAAAATAACGAACCAGTAGACTCTGTGTTGGGAAATTACTTTATTGATTTGGAACCGGGAAATTACCAAGCAGAAGAAGCCAGCAACACGTCAGACGCTCAGCCTGATCTCCTTCGATTTTCACAGGTTGATGAAATCGACTGTAAAATAGTAAACTTAGCGGTAGGAGTAGATTCTCATGCAGTAGTTAGCGATTTCTGGACATTGTTTTTTGATGGCTTTAAGACGTTAGAAGGGTTAGGGGCCGGCTGTGTCCTGATCGACCCCAAAAAGAATAAACATTTTCTTTCATGCAGATTAGAGTTTGAATGTACAAATAACACAGCTGAGTATGAAGCGTTGGTGCAAGGTTTAAGGAAAGCAATCGAATTGAAGGTAAGTAATCTGAAAGTTTTTGGAGATTCTGAAATAATTGTAAAACAGATTCGGAATCAAATACATTGTATTTTTTCTCACTTAAAGGCTTATCAAAATGAGGTATGGGATTTACTCAAATGTTTTAGTGCATTTAATATTATATCAATTCCAAGACTCAAAAACGCAGCAGCTGACCTGTTGGCCACATCAGTTGCTAGGCTTGTGCCTTCTAATAATCGATGCTCTGTTGAATTGCTTTTCAGGCCCTCGGTCCCTGATATGATTACCAACCTACGAGTGTTCGACGACGATCAGCAGATTATAGAATGTTTGACAAACGACGAGGTATTTAAAGGGGCGATTATAGATGATGAAGAACATCAGGCCGAGCTGAAATATGATAATTTCATCCCTAAAGGGGTTAGAACCTTAGAATGGATGTTCGATTTAAATGAAAAATTTAGAAGACTAGCAAACGTAAAGACTCACAGCTCATCTCTACAGTTCGAATTGATAAATCTAGGGACTGAGACAAAGCCCAGATATGTGAATCTTGGGAAATGCTGTTCACCAGTAGAAAGAGATAAGTTCATCAGTCTTTTTAATCAATATCAAGATGTTTTTGCCTGGACATACGAAGATTTGAAGACATATGACACCAGTATTATCCAGCATGTTATCCCTATCAAATCTGGAGTCAAACTTTATCAGCAACAATTAAAGAAAATGCACCCAAAATTGGAGCCTCTAATCCAGAGTGAAGTGAAGAAATTATTGGATGCTAGAATCATTTTTAAGGTCAGACATTCTGAATGGGTCTCAAATTTGGTACCAGTGAGAAAAAAATCTGGAGAAATCAGGCTATGCGTAGATTTCAGAAATTTAAACCGCGCTTCGGATAAAGACAATTATCTTGTCTCACCCATGGAGCAACCACTACAAATGGTCTTAGGTTCTGAACTATTTTCTTTATTAGACGGATTCTCGGGCTACAATCAAGTATTAGTAGCCGAAGAAGACAGATTGAAGACAACATTCAGGACCAGATGGGGAACTTTCGCTTATCGAAGAATGCCTTTTGGGCTTATAAACGCTGGAGCTACGTTCCAAAGGGCTAAGGACATAGCTTTCCGCGGTTTGATTGGCCGCAGTACGGTAGTATACCTCGACGACATTACGATATTCTCAAAGAAGAGAGAAGAACATGCGTTTCATCTAAAGCAGATTTTTGAACGCTGTCGGAAATTTGGTATATCACTCAATCCCAGAAAGTGTGTGTTCGCTGTTACAGAAGGTAAGTTGCTGGGTCACGTAGTTTCAAAGAAGGGAATCTCTATAGACCCAGAAAGGATCAAGGCCATTGAACAGATCCCTTTGCCCCATAATAAAAAGGGGATGCAATCATTCATGGGAACAATAAACTTCGTGCGAAGATTTGTGCCAGATTTCGCTCAGATTGTCAAACCTCTGCAGCAAATGGTGAAGCAAAGTGCACAATTCAAATGGACTGAGATTGAGAAGAACGCATTCAACAAGATTAAGACTGCTGTTGCGCATGCACCCTCCCTAAAGAGCCCGGATTTTGATAAAGATTTTATTTCGTACACGTTCGCATCTGATGATTCGCTAGCAGCGGTACTTACTCAGAAGCAAGATGGGGGAGATGAGTTCCCCATATCATTTATGAGCACTGGTCTACAAGGGGCCGAACTAAATTACCCGGCTATTGATAAACAAGCTTACGCAGTGTTTAAAGCAGTGAAACAATTCAGGCCCTACAAATTAAAAAACCGAACCAAGGTAATCGTCCCACACCCAGCTGTAAGGTCTCTTTTTGTATAGAAGGAGTTAGGAGAAAGAAGGGGTAATTGAGTAACAGCTCTTCAAGAGTATGACCTCGAGTTCAAGCCAGCTGCTATAGTTAAAGGGCAAGGATTGTGCAAGTTAATGACTGAAAATGGAAACAATGAAGAGCACGCCTGGGAAGACGAGGCTGAATTACATCTGATGGATGTACGCCCTCTGTTCACAACCCCCGAATCTTGGTATAGAGACCTCGTGCATTACCTTCAGACAGGATTGTTGCCAGAACATTGGAATTCTAAGCAAAGAAGAGCGCTGCGTCTTAAATCAGCCTCCTATCAAATTGTTGAAGGAATCTTATTCATAAAAAATTACGACGGAGTTCTTCTTGGATGCTTAGAGAAAGAAGATGCGAAGAAGGTAATGATAGATCTGCATGACGGGCCTGCTGGGGGACATTTTTCGGGAGATACTACAACTCACAAAATTCTCAGAGCCGGTTACTATTGGCCCATGCTTTTCAAAGATGCACACGCCCATGTCAAGAAGTGCGACATTTGTCAAAGGTGTAATGGAAGACAATCTAGAGCAGCTGGACCACTGAAGCCTGTGATGATCACGGAGCCGTTCGAGCAATGGGGGTTGGATATTATTGGGGAGATAAGGCCGAATTCTTCCCTACAACACAAGTATATTTTGACTGCAACCGATTACTTCACTCGCTGGGTTGAAGCCATCCCGCTGCGCAAAATAAATGAGGACGCGGTCATAAACTTCTTACAAGACCATATTATGACCAGGTTTGGAGTTCCAGTTTCTTTAGTTTTTGATAATGCTACCTATTTTTCCTCAATGAAATTAACTGCTTTTGCTCATGAGAAAGGGATTAAGTTGCACTACTCTACTAATTATTATCCACAAGGAAATGGCTTAGCTGAATCTACCAACAAAAACCTGATTAGGATTTTAAAGAAGACTGTGATAGAAAATCAGAGGAGTTGGCACTCAGCGCTACCAAACGCCCTTTGGGCTGATAGAGTCACCCCCAAGTCTTCAATAGGAGTGTCTCCGTATACCCTTGTGTATGGTAAAGAAGCCATTCTTCCCCCCAATATCATGTTACCCTCTTCCATAATAGCCCAAGAATCTAGAGGGTCGGATGATGAAGTCTTGCAAATGAGGATATATAATCTTTTGAAAGCAGAAGAATCTCGATCTAAAGCCAGAGAGCGCTTTAAGCAACAACAAGAGGTAATAAAAAGATGGTTCGATAAACACAAGGTAGGAACAAAAGACTTTGAGGTGGGAGATTTGGTCCTCAAGTGGGACCACCCCCATGATGAGAAAGGAAAACACATGAAATTCCAGCAGTTGTGGGTAGGTCCTTTCCAGATTGCGGCAAAGCTTGGCCCTTCAACTTATAGGTTGCAAGATTTACAAGGGTGGAAAGAGAACTTGCCAGTAAATGGCTTAGTTCTCAAACCTTATTTTTCCTGATTTTGTTTGTGTCCTTCTTTTGTGTATATAAATAATCTGGCCTGATCTTCGTCTTTGAGTCATGATTTTTCAGTTTTGTTTTGGTTTAAATTTCTACCGATTTCAATAAGACCCGTGGTTGCATGGGGAACATCAGAATTTGGACTGATCAAAGTTCTCAGGTGTAAGACTGTATATTGCTGTTTATCTAAAAGAACTTCTTCCATTTTAGCAGCTTTCTCGAATAGCTATGTACGCATTGAAGTCCTGCTTAACCCTTGTGAAATAAACCAGGATCAAAGGGTCTGGAATACTATTTTGAGGCTCCATCCATGTCACATTTAAAATGTCCTAGGGAGTGATAGCAAAGGGCCCATGGAAAGAGGCAAGGTAAACAACATATTAGATACAAATGATCCCATGCCAAGAAATGAATGCCAAAAGGCAAACAAGAGTCAAAATCTCCCATGAAAGCATTATATATCAAAACAAATGCGGAACCATATAAGTACTAAATCGCTGAAAGCTCCTCTCTGTCCGTTAGCTGAAACGTGAATACACCTCTCACACAAAAGGACACTTGGGATAGAGGATCCTGAATTAAAATTTAGAAAGAAAGGCATACAGGAGGACTCATATGAAAATGACAAAAGTCCAAAAGCACGAAAAGTGCTAAAGTGGCATGTGAATGAGGAACAAATGAATATTTCTGTTTACCATATGCTACAATCCTGTGGTGTCCAAGCCGGCAGCTACCCAATGACAGAGGTAACAATGAAACTCATCTTTAGGCCTCAAAAGAGTTATCTTGACTTGAAAAGCCCTGGTTTCCACTCTCCCAAATAGGACTATCATCAATGATTAAAAGTACATATCTGCGTTATTTGAGAAATCCAGATAGCTGGAAGAATTCAATAGGTACGTTTATTGTTAAACAGTCGGTCACTAAGGGAATAAGTCATCCAGAGATCTGGGTTCACCAGGTAATCGCCAATTGTTGCAGCTGCAACTGTTTTCCCCAAATTTTTCAAATTTTGGACCCCCCCTTATGATTTTAATGCTGTTTTGAACCGTTTGGATCTGTAAACTTTTGGTCATGCTTTAATTTCGGATTATTTTGAAGATTAACTCTCGTCCTGTTTTCAGAAGATTGCTTGTGTTTGTAATGGCTGTGGGTCGCGCATTTTGGGGTCTGTTGTGTTTTCTTTTTGCTAGTCAAAAATGAATCGGACCATTTGTTCTTTGGAAAGCCGCTGTTTCGGAGGTAAAACAGGGTTTTCGACCGTTGCTAAATTTTTAAAAGTTGTTTCAAACACTTAGCTTTTTTAATTGATCGGGCGTCGAAGTATGTTTTGATCGGAGGCGGTTGTGTGTTTATCTTCCGTCGTTGCGGCTCCCAAAGCGGCTAAGCACCCAAAATATAAGTGCTCTGCCAACCGGTGCGTGTCGGTTTCTGGTTGCATGTACGTAGCCTTTTCTCTTCTGCCGTTGCGGCTGTGCCAATCACTTATCGTCCGATGTCAATGTCTTTCCGATTTCCGATTGGAAGATTTCCTGCCCACTTTTTAGTTCATAACTTTTTCGACTTCGATAGGCTTTAAATGGCTTCGGGGTGCCCGTCGCCTGTTGAGACCCGCTTATGCGGCTTTAAATAAGTCTACCCCGCCGATGTTAGGGTTGTGAGCTACTGATGAGTTTTCTTTTCCGTCGTTGATGAGGTTTTCGAACTCGTGTACGGACAAGATAGTAGTGCCGACACTTGTTAAAGTTCTCATAACAGTAATGCAGTACATGGCCCCTCTTGATGCTTAGTTGTTTTGGTTGATATAATTTGACGTTATTGAGAATGCAGTCCCAATGAATGATGCACGTCGTTTAATTGCAGGTGGACTCAAGAGACTGATCAAACTATCGTGGCAGAAGGGAGCTGGGCAGTTTTGACAAAAGGCCGAACCGAAATCGGCAGAATCGCAAGGAGGACAAGTGAAGTAGAAGGAAAAATCAATAATGACAAAGGCGCAGACCTGAAAGATATGTCAGTTACTAAGTGGATCATGAGTGTGCACAGAAAAGATAAAATAGGGATATTAAGCGTTTGAGGGAGTCGAAAGGTCACCCGTTTGGGGGGCAGCCCAAGCATTTATCTGTTTAGTTTAAATATTTGAAAGTTAGAACTTGCAGGGGCTTTTTCCCCTAGAGAAAACTTTTAAACTATCGCTTGTAAGAGGAACTATTTCGTTTTACAACCAGAAATTGCAAATTTCACCTGTTGGAGAAAGTGCTATGTGGAAGGTCTCAATGTGATTAAATGAATGGTGTTAAATGGGAACTATTTCGTTTTCGACTGTGTTTCATTAACTGTGAGGATGTTCTAACTTTCTGAACCTATGTTCTTGTCTGAGTGTTCTCCAGTGCATTCTGTGATGTTTTTCCACTATGAGTAATGAGACTTTTTTAACTATTGATGAGTTATCTTATCATGTATACTTTTATTCATGTTTATATGTTTTGGTCATAAGAACAACTATCTGTGATTTGCCATAACACGTGGACAGTGTTGTATTACTCATGAATTAATATCTAGCTCTCTAGAGATAGTTTAGTTAGTAATTTATCTTCTGAAATGTATGTGATTTAGATACTTGTGAGTTTAAGACGAGAGGTAAGAACCTGCGCATCACTTTGTGAATACTCTTTGCATCCTTTATCACCCTGCATGTTAATTAGGCACGTGCATATCATACTTTAAGTAAAAAAATACAAAAAATATATACGGTGGACCGGGCCGTAACCGGTAAAACCTTTTAGTTTTGTTACTTGACCTACGGTAGCCGGACCGCAAACCGGACGGATTCCCTACACCAAACAGTCACGGGCTAATTGGGAATGTTGACTGGGGAGAATCCCTTGCTGTTGTTGCCTGCGAATTTCCAGGCCTCAACACATAGATTAGTGGATTCTCAGCCGATTTGATTGAAATCAGTCAGATCTGAACCAGATTGACTGGATCTGACAAATCCTTGACCGAAGGAGGTGATCAAATCAGATCCAAAGTTGATCTTCAGCAGTCTTTATGGGGAATTGCGCCCTCTCTCTCTCCTCCACACGTGTGGACTCTCCTGGATGCTCTGTGGATTGATGTGTCGGTTTATGGGTTGATGTGTCAGCTCAATCAGGCCCCCGATTGACAAGTAGGCTCAGTTTAGCTTCAGATTTGCATTGATTGACTCTCCATCAGCTGATTTGATCTGTCTCCTTGGGATTTGCGCCCCCCCTGGGCTGGATCTCCTAGTTTTTGTATATATCCAAGCACAGCAGACTCTTCCAAGCTAGTGAGAACTGGGATTGAGGTGCTGCTGCTATTTTATTGTTGTTATTGTTCATTTGAAATAAAGAGAAGCTTTGGAGGCATGACGGTGTTGTGCCATTGTATGTGTGGATGATCATTGCCATTTTTTTCACTGAGGTAACCTGTATCTGTGTTCATAATTTGCTAATTGCTTGTGGATTCGTTGCTAAGATTGATAATAAGCTTATTATAATCTTGATAGGAAAGGTGCTTTTCAATAAGTTTATTGGCCATCTCTTTCCTTTGATGCATGCTTAGAGATCTAGATTCAGCATGTTCTATAAGCTTATATTCATGTTATTCTGAATCTCTGTGTATGTACTAATCGGATCTCACAAGTTTTTCGGCAAGTTTTTTGATTTCAGCTGAGCTGCAGGTTCCTAGATTGGAGAGGATGCTGATCTAGTTTGCTTCTTCACTCTCTCCAAAACCTTCCAAAGGCATAGTCCCTCGACATTCCACCTGAAAGCTCCACTGTGGATCTTCAAGGCTACCAACATTTCTCTCCTCCTCTTCCTCCCTCAAAATCAACTCTTTTACCTGGTTACTTTGTTCATAGCTTTGATATTGTTTAGATCTATCATCTGAAAAGTAAATTTAACATAGATCTATCTTCTCAAAGCCCATAATCTAGATCTTGCTCTTAAAAGGTTTCATAAGCATTCTAGATCTAGCTTTAGGGAAATCGTCCTTTTTGCATGGAATTTTAAAGAAAATTTGTAACTTGCATGCATTAGATTTCTGTTTTCTGTTATAAAAGATAAATCTAGCAATCAATGCACATCATATTGGTTGCCTAAAAGGCAAGCCAAGATCCCAAGGAAAGCTTGCTTTCTTTGGTTCCTTTTTTACCTTTTTTAACTAGTTTTTACTTAGCATTTTTTGGTTAAAAGTAAGCTGACCCAAAGGTACTTTCAGAGTGCTTTTGGGCATCTTTCAGTCTAATAAGCTTGCTGGTTTTTAGCAGGCATAACAGAAAAAAGGAGGAGCTGCTGCTCGAAAGTGACTTTTGGGCCTCTGAATCCCCCTAGGGGTCTCCCTTTTTGACTGAAATCTTTAATTTTCGCACTTTGTAAGCTCTTGATTTCATTCTATATAAGAATCAAGAGGCATCATATCAGTTTGCTGATATTGTAACCACTGGTAATAAAAATATTTTTTGAATAGGCTCTTTCGAGCCCATTCCCCATCCCCCTTGGGGGGATTTGCGTCCGTGTCATTTTTTGCTTTCGTTAGTCTTTTTTCAATCTAGCGTAGTATTAATCTGCAGGGTAGTATACTTTGATTTAAAATCAATTCCATATTCCATTTCTATTGGTTTCAAAGTAACTTTAATACTTACCCCACGAGCCTCCTTTTGAGCCGAAAGGTGAAGAAAGGTTCGTGGTAGTCTAATTAGAAAATTTTGGTTTGCTTATCTTTTTATGTTTCATTTGCTATCATCATTTGTTTCAGTAACCATAATAAAATCAACCCCTCATTGATTCCCCGATTGAGGTCCACTTGGACCGAAAGAGGTTCCTGGAGGGTTTTATTTTTAACAAGAACATCCATCTCAAAATTTACTAAAATTGACAAGACTTCGGTGTGTATGCTCTGCACTTGGCTGCGGTTCGTTCGATCAGTCAAGCTGTATCAAAAGCATTTGAGTGACTAGTATAATTAGGATTCACTCTCTCGAATTGACAAACCATCAGGTGAAAATCCAACACCTAGATCAAACCATTACGGTGGCAAAATACCCAGAGGAAGCGCGAACTCCTTAAAAGTGACCTCAGGGCGCTGATCTCTGTCACACCCTAACGGGTGCGTTATGAACAATAGCCCCAGAGACTCCATTCAGCCCACATATTCCTTGCGGGTAGCCGTGAAGGTTTAGTTTTGGACATACTCCAAGTACTCTCGGGTATATCTGGAGCCCACCCCTTCGCCTAATTTTAATCAACTCATATTTTTACATTAACTTAAAATGTACCAAGAGGCAATTGCAAAACATTCACTCCAAGCACATGCAAGTATATTGATTTCTTTTTGACTCCATTTAAGGCACTGGTTATTTTCTTGTTATATATATATATTGTGTCTCAGCATTGTGCTTTTGTGCGCTCATTTTGTATCTTGTCATCTATGGTTGTTTATGGTTAAATTTCAAACTTCTAAGTAATTCATTCAGTTTAACATCACCATACTAAGTAATTAGCCTTAGTAACTTAATAGGGTCTACCCCCCTTGGCTTCATTAGGAGTTGAGCCTAAACGGAGGAGTCAAGAACAAGGTGACAGCCTTGACTCGAGACTTGCCCCCAAGGACACACCGAGTGGCTTGAAGATTTCTGCCACGTAACCCAGGTGTGTGAAAGGCGGCAACAGTAGGCATGTCTTGTGCGATTATTTTCTCTTGAGTAAAGATGTGACCTAGAAGAGGAGTGCACTTGTCGTCTCTTTCTTTCTAGGTCTTCACTTGTACTTGTTTTTCTTTCTCTCTCTTAGGTGATAGGGTTTCTTGGTCTCTTTGGATATTTTTGGAGCATGTTGGAGTTCTAGGGGTGGGGTTTTACCCTTGGAGATTGGAGACTAGGGTTATGGGGGATAACCCGTGGGTGGACTTGTAAAGAAGAAGAGAAGATGGCATCTTACCTTGGAGTGTTGGCGGGATTCTTGCACTTGTTTTTCTTGGTGGAGCTAGGGTTTGATGGTTTACCCTAGCTAGGGTGTTATGCATGGGTTGGAGTTTGTAGCCTTGGAAGGAGGTTATAGTATGTACTTTATCATTGAGCTTATATCTGAAGTTTTCAGCCATACATATCTTGTGTCAATTTCATATTTGATTTTTAGCTACATGTGTTCTTCATATTTTGCTATTTACATCCATTTATGATCTTGCTGATTGGATATAACTATAAGGACAAATTGTTAAGTGATTTGGCATCTAAAGAAGAAGATAAAGGGACTGATTTTAATGCTCTCATAATGCTGTTATATCTGCTGTACAAGTACATTTTCAGATGTGAATATTGACTGATAATTTGACTTAAATGGGCTGAAAAGTTATCTCTTTGGTTGGTGTCTTTTCTCCTTAATTGCTGGGAAGTTTAGGGCTGCTTGAAAGTGAGTTATAGTACTTCTTTTGCTACTGTTTTGTACTTTACTTGGCAGGAGTCCTGTTGGGAATTGGGGCAGCAAATACAAACACACACACAGAAATCAGACCATAAGAACACAGAATATCTTTCAACCCTCACATTGTATAGATCTAGAATTCTCTTATGCTACAATTGAGTACAACGAGGTCCCTTATATAGGTGGCCATAACAACCTTGTCATAATAGGAATGTTGGTTCAACCATCTCCATAACTATCTCCACAATTTCTTACATGATTATCTCCATAAATTTCTCAAGTGATCTTCATGAGATCATCATCCCTAACTTTTCTCTTCGTTTTCATCTTTGAATCATCATGTAGATTTTGTGCATTATATTCATTTTTCACATAATATAATGTCACCATTGAATTTTCACAAGTATGAATTATTTTTTCAAGTCATAGGGCAGAAAATTCTGGGCTTAAGATCTAAAGAACTTTCTAGAAAGAAGGTCAAATTTCTTAATTGCAATTAAGTATCACTTCGGTGGAATTTCCAACAGAAACAGGGCAAGATTATTTCAATTTTTTTAAAATTTTGACTCTTTTGGCAAATATAATTTTAAATTTGAAGTCAATAGCTTGCTGATTTCAAGAACAAGTTTTCAGTTTTTTTAATTTTAGGTATTTTATTGCAGATTGATAAACTTTTGTTGCATATTTGAGGTATTACCTTCCCCTAGGAGTTCATAGTTAAAGCTTTAAGTCATTCAAGGATACCGCTCTCTAATTGGCATGCATCAATTTGGAAGAGAGAGGAAGTTAAATCGATGACACAGACCTTTACTTCCTATAGTTATCTAGACACCTTTGCAATTTGGAAGTGAGAGGAAGTTAAATCAGTGAAACAGACTCACTTCCTATAGTTATCTTGACACCTTCAAGTTCTTCCACGCAAAGGTATTTTTGGGTAATAGCAGGACCTTTGTTGGCACCATTTCTTTCACTGATAATGCCTTATGCAAAAAATCCATGCAGTGCTTGCAGAACAATATTGGGCAGTGGGGCAGACATTTGGCACCCTCAAATCTTATGGTGGCCAAGCTAGGCCCTGTTGACCAGATAACAACAATAAAAGCTCTCAGATCCAGTTGTAATTCCGATTAGATGGCTAGTAAAAGCACCCAAGACATTCTATTTCCCAGGATCTCATACAGATCCTCTCTTCACATCCAAGAGATGCATTTTTAGGATGCTTTTTATTAAATGCAAATTCTTACAAACTTCCAATAGGTTTTTCTTCAGTTTATGACACCATAGGTGGTTAAAGCCTACCTTTTGGATTCATACAACTGTCACCAACTTATAGCTGTCATGCTTAGTAACCGGACACACCCTTTTAGGGCCCCTTGTCCGTATCTGACATGTGGGGCACAGGAAATACCCGGACATGTGTCGGACATAGGTTTTAACGTGTCCTAAAGCACAAGACACGTTTTTGACAAATGCCCTAACGTGTCCCTATTTTAGGACACGTGTCCTCTTCAAAAAACCAGAGGAGGATTGGATGGATTGGATATAGAGGAGGATGGATTAGGAGGAGGACGGAGGAGAGATCAATGACAACGATGGTGATTTTTCCATGGAGGAGGACTATTGACAGTGGCCAATACCACTAACTAGCTATGAGATTCTTCGTTATTTTGTATTTGCCAGTGGCATTCTTTTGATATCTATGTAATACATTTTGAATGTGAACTTAATGATAAATCTGCACTTTATGGTTCTAAACTTCTATTATTTGTGTGCGCTTGATCATGATTCATCATTGAATGATTGATGTAGTAACTAGTTGTAAGTTTGTAACTTGTATCATTGTATGATGTATCAATATTCTGTAAATGTTCTCGTTTTTAAAAAAAATGGATCTAAATGTTAATTTATATATATATATATATATAAAACGCGTCCCCCGTGTCCCATTTCTGGGGTTGCTGTGTCCTGTGTCGTATACTCGTTTCAACATGTCCTCTGTGTCTCGTGTCATGTGACTTAGCTGTGATGTAATATACCCACAAATAGCCCTAATAATTAACTGAGGATGGTGACCATCTCTTTGTTCTATCTTTAGGCAACCTTAGTAAATGACTGCATATGTTGTGGATTGGCATAGTAACTATAAGCCTCACATGCACACTGTTAATTCAATGCAGAACACAATATTAATTGGCCTATTCATGGTTAAAGGTTGAATTATGCTGAAAATAGAGTTGGGCTCTTTCTACTTGAAAGCTTTACAAGTCATTAGGTTTCTCCCAGATGTTATGGAAGTTGTGTGAAAAATACTAGAGCATCTCATGTGGCAGAATATTCTATGCTTGTATACTCTGTTTATTTTTACATACCCACATTTTAATATTGAAGTTATTATTACTCCATATTTCCATTTCCCCTTTTTGTTGCTTTCAGTTTCCTTTTTAATAAGTAGTGCTCTTAAGACACAAATTTTGAATGGTGTAGAGCTCTATTTTTATCAACCCATATATTAATAGTCAAGTTGCTATTTAAACTCCACATTTTTTGTTGTTGCATTCTTGCTTTCCTTTTAGCCAAGAAATGTTGTGAAAGGGCATGAGAAATAATGTCATGGAATTTATGAGAGCAATTTATTAATTCTGTAAATCGATTGTTAATATGCAGAATGGGAAAATCAACTCATTGGATTTTCACAGAACAAACAATTATTTGGTCACAGCTAGTGATGACGAGTCTATTCGTCTTTTCGACACTGGAAATGCAACGTATATTTCCTGCCTTGCCTTCTTTACCTTGAAGCAAATTGAGAATGCACATGTTTCAAGTTTTTGTCTTTGGTTCCAACTTATGTTCTTGTTTCTGTGGTGCCAACATATATTTTGTTATATGTGATCCTAGATTTTAACTATTTTCTTGCGAAGTGATATTCCCCAGTTGCTTTCAATTCTTGGGCTGTCTAAAACTTACAAAAAACCCAAGTAATCATTAGTTTTTTCCATAAAACCAATCTTTGAGATTCACTGTAGGAATCTCAAGGTCATATGGAAGCTGAAAGTAATCATTGCTTCAGACAATAACTACCACATAATCTTGGACCCTGGTATTCAACTCATATCTGGCTTAAGAGGCTGCCATTGTGTTTAAGAAACTGAATTTTCTATAGTCCCGCTGATAACCTCAGCTTAGATGTCCAAAAAAATATCAAATATCAAAACCATCTTTGGAACAGTTAACAAGACTTAAAGCGCATCATTTTTGTCTTAGACAGCCTTGTTTGGAATTGAGAACTGATGGAATATCTTGATTGGATTTTTCTTTCTTTTTTTTTAAAATTTTATATTTAAAAAAGTCTTATCAACTTAGTAAGGGACCCCATGATTAATATATGTTATTTTGAGGCATTTTCATGGATTTTCATAAATATACTATCTTCTAAGAAGCATACCCTCATATAAGAGAAATATAATTAGGAACAAATCCACCAAGGTATTGAATGTGTTCTGAACCACAAAATTACAAAAGTGATAAAAGTTGTCTAGCATGAAATGTAACATATCATTTTTTCTGTGCTTGGGCTCCTTGCATATTGTTTGTTAATGCTCAAACTAGCAGCCCTTTGCAAAGGCTATGTAGGCCTAGTGCTAGTGATGGTAAGCTTGGGAAAGAATTAAACCCAATATCACCACACTCTAACCTCTCAACAATTTGGGTAACTCCAAAACCCAAGGGGAGATTCTAATCAATGAAAGATACTTGCAACCACCAACAAACCACAACTACTTTCCACAAAACCTTAATAGCTATGACCAGTGCCTTATTGGAGTCGAACAATATCAAATCAAGACACAAGAATAATATATAAATGGAGTTATTCACATTATCACAAATTCCAAATAATATCATGCCTTCAAGGAAATTTCTGTTGATGTAATTGTAACTTCAGAATGTATTCACTTGTATATCTTATGTATTGTACCCTGATGTTTATTCCGGGATGTGTTTTTAATGTAATTGAGTCATGTCATGCCCCGATGTTCCTATCGGGAGTTTCTATAATGTAAACAAGTCATGTCAAGTCATTGTGGGTAACCCTCCTATTGGTCAAGGGTTAAAGTCCCCGCAGTTGTGGGGCCCTAGGGTTATTAGACTATCCTAGAGAAGTCGACCCTAGGTGAGTCATTGTAAGTCGGGGCAGTAGTCCCCACTGTTGTGTTAAGGATAACCCTCCTTGTTGGTCGGAGGAGGCAAAGTCCCCACAAGTTGTGGGGCACTAGGGTTATTAGACACTCCTAGAGATGTCGGCTCTAGTAAGTAATTGTTAAGTGAGAATGACATGTTGGAGTGGGTTTCAAGTGAACAAAAGAATATAAATAGAGAGTGAGCCTCTTTATTTATCACATACACACACTCACTCATTGGGGCGCATGAGTGAGAGGAGAAGTTGCTGGGACAAGAGAGAGACTACTGCTGTCGGGAGATCATCTTTATGTTTTCGGGTTTTACTTTTGGTGCTGATTCTATCTCTAAGGAAGTTGCGAGGTTTTCTCCTTTATGGTTTCCTCAAGGAAAATTCTTTGTGTCTATTGTCTCTTGTGTTTTATTGCTGTGCATGTTATTCTCTCAGTTAAAGATCCTAAGATCATAATGCTAGCTTGAATGATAAAAATCTAACACGGTATCAGAGCTAACCTGAGAAGAAGACATTATGCAGCTGTAGAAGCTAGGTCTTCTTATTTTTTGGGTCTCTCTCCACAATCCATCAGCAAAAGTATGCTAGGTTGACTCTCCATTGAAGGGCGCATCTTTTTGTCGAAGCAGAATTCAATTCCGAGCATTTTCAGTTTTTGGTGTGATAAATTAGGGTTTCTTGCAGAAGAGGAATTTTTGAGTGAGCCTGACATAGGATTGCTCTCCTCATCAAAATCGAAGTTTAGAGACCTGGATCAATATTTTTGGTAGGGTGAATTCTAGGAAAGTCAAACCCTAGTTTGACCCCGAGCTGAAAAACCCTAAAATACTAAAACTGATAAGTTTTGGTACATTCGCTATATTTCAGGATTGGAGAAGGCTCAGGAGCTGAAACTTTCACAGGACGAAGATAAAATCCTGATGTACACTGTGTCCAAAATTGAGCCTCAAATTCGCTATATTTTGGGAGATATGATTCCTCCAAGTTAGGGTTCCAGCCTCTTCTAGGATTCATTCCTAAACAGGACACCTGGGGAGAATTGCTATATCTTGGGCTACAAAGGTCCAAATCAAATTTTTGAAGATGTTCCAGAAAGGGCACGGACTATACTTTCTGTGGTCCGAGTTTCAAACCCAGAAGATGAAACAGTGACACGTGGCAGTTCGTACAACTTCGTTGTTTTGAACAGTCCTATAACAGGTCACCTTGGGAAAATGATCATAAATCCCAATTGGTGAAACCAATTCTGATGAAACCTGTGGTGTTGGAATAGGGACAGGCGAGGCTACCTTAGTGCAAAATTTCAGACACAGAGGAGCAGTAATTTCGGAGATATCGCAGAAACAGTATCAGGCATTTTTGCCGGAGAAATTGGTAAACTAGGGCTTTCTGTTTCGGGAGCTTCTCTCCACTGTTTTTAGAAAAGGAGTACACTGGACAGCTCAACTTGAAGAGATCTATCTTTCTATCCAATCAGATCTGAAAGATTCCAAGTTTTGAAAATTAGGGTTTCTCTGGCAAACCCTAGATCAGCTAGCTCCGGAACCAGGACGAACACCTCAAATCGGTAAGATCTAATCTTTTGCTATTTCCATTTGAGGTTCTCATTTCAAAGTGATCTATCACATTAGTGTGATGATAAGCTTGGTGAAGTTAACAACTTCCAAGCATGGAAGTATATGATCTTTCTGAAGAAAATGAATTGGACACCTACATGGGTAGAGAGGTTCTAGTTCCAGAGGGAGATGAGGCTAAAGCCTTACTCAAGAAGAACTTGGTTAAGGCCAAGAAGATCATTGCTGATTCAATAGAGGATCACCTTATACCACAAGTGTCTTCCCTAAAGACACCGGAAGAGATGTTTGATTCCTTGACCAAGCTATTTGAAGGGAAGAACATAAATCAGAATATTACTTTGAGAAATCAGTTGAAGAATATGAAGATCCAGAATGCAACAACCATACAGTCTCTCAAATCAAAAAACAAATTGAAGCGGTAAACGAAGAAGTGAAGAATGCAGAAGTGGTGATAGCCACCTTGAATGGCCTCATAGGATCATGGGATTCATTCATTCAGGGAATGTGTCCCAGAAGGAAGTGATTACTTTCAACAGACTCTAGGAAGAAGAAGAAGCTCGACTCATAATAAGAGAAGAGAAGATGGGAGCAACTGAAGATCAAGCCCCCACCATCCAAAGAAGATTCCTCAAGCGATGAGGAATACGAAGAACTCAACTCTTGAAGAACCTCTTATCCATCTTAGCATTTGGATAAGAAATGATGTTGTTATGAATGAAGAAGATGATGAAGCTGAAGGCTCAAGAAGGAGTCTACCCACAAAACAAATAAAGATAAGTATTCAATTGTCATTTCATGATATTGTTTTGTTATGCATTTGTTTATATTCAATTAATGTATTATGCATGACAGAATGTTTGCATTAATGACAATATACTACTAATATGCATGTGATAGGTAAGTAGCTTATGGTGCTATACAACTCTCCATTGCTGCTATCTAGAATGAAACCTCTTTGCTGACATATTGGATTAGTGCACAATCTCAATGTTGTCCTGGTAGAGATGGAAGGAATCTAGAAAGTTTCTGTGAGATATGGATGAATGTTGTATTGGCTAAAGTAGTTGCATGATCATATATTTATGCATAAGAATTTGCCAGTATGAATATTCCTTATGAAATGTTTTTAACCATACAAATGCATTTGACTTGTAGGAAAGATTGCATACATAATCGCCTACAAGCAAAGAAGGATGAGACTTGTTCTGAAGAACAAGTGACGACAGTTCAAGATGAAGTATAATATGACGAATACAACGACATCATTGATGCAGAACCTTCAAGCTATGAAGAAGTAACCAAGAAGAAAGGGAAGACCAGTTCAAGAAGAATGATGTCTAGGATGCAGTATCGATACGTGAAGGAAAGTTCGTAGTTCTATCATGCAGTAGATGGAAACATCGTGGGATACAAGGAAAGATTCGTAGCACGAAGCTTCTTATGAAAAGAAGACATAGAATACGAAGAGACAATTGCAGCGACTAGAAGTGAAGTCACATGACAGGTAGAATCATGTGTGTAAATGAAAGAAGGCCTTGTACGAGCTCAGAAGACACCCATGGGATAACACATACATGATGAGCTTGATGAAGATCTTAACCTTTGCTACAAGGTTGAAGATGAAAGCCTATAGAGGATGACAAGCTCACAGATGGGTGCAAGAACGCTTTCAAATATAGAGGATCTTGGTATCCAGTGACCCTAGATGGATACATAGAATATTAGTAGCAGAGGAAGCTACTTGTCACTCCAGTACAAAATGTTTCAGTGCATAGAGTACGGAAGACAGAGGGAGTATGATGCTTCAGAGGGAGTGATTGTAGAAGATCCCGAGGTTCGACATGGTATGACAGGATGGATAGATTACTGATGACTCTAGGCTTTACTAAGAGTAAAGTGGATTCCAACCTTTGCTTCAAGGTTGAAAGCGGAAGACCAGTGATGCTCCTGTTATGTGTCGATGCACTACGTTCTAGGCATGGAGGTGTGGACAAGGGAAGTATGCAGTAGAGATCCTGAAGAGGTTCGGGATGATGAACTGTGTTGTAATTTCACAGATCACATAGGGTTACCAATAATATACATTAAAAGCATATATACATAGCAGAGACAAGAGACAAAAACAAGTAGGTAGAATAACAGATTATATTATAGTGAAAGGGTCCAAACAATACAGAGAACCGAACCAAGTTCTCATCTGGCTCAACAGCCTAATATATATTAATTACAAACAGTTACAAATAACTACCTGTCGGTTCGGTCAACCGACACGACCTTATATGGCCGACCTAATTTCTAATTAGTCGGCTATCGTTCTAGTTGACTTACCGACTTGCTTCTCCAACAGACTGCAAGGCCATGACCACACCTATGGCATCGAACCTGAAGTTATTGAGTGATGCTTCATCAGAAGCGGTTGATGCTACGATGTATCGTCAGATGATTGGGTCCTTGATGTACCTGACGAATACGAGACCAGATATTTGCTTTGCTATGGACACCTTGAGCCAGTTCCTAACAGATTCGAGACATGTTCACTTGATTGCTGCAAAGCATATTTTGAGGTACCCAAGGGGTACAGTTGATTATGGGCTCAAGTATGAGGCGAATCAAAAAATTAACCTGGAAGGTTATGTTGATTCAGATTGGGCAAGCAGTGCCATCGATAGGAAGAGCACTTTAGGGTGTTGCTTCAGTATGGGATCAGGTGTGATCTCTTGGTTTAGCAGGAAGCAATCCTGTGTGGCACTAAGTACAGCTGAAGCAGAGTATGTCGCAACTTGTTCAGCTAGTTGTGAGGCAGTATGGTTGAGGAAGCTACTGTCTGATTTATTTGATCTCCAGATGGATGCTACTTGTATACATTGCGACAACCAGAGTTGTGTGAAGTTGTCGGAGAACTCAGTGTTCCATGACAAGTCGAAGCATATCAAGATCAAGTATCACTATATCAGGGATATGGTGCAGAGAGGAACAGTGAAGCTCCAGTATGTTGCGACGGACGAACAGATAGCTGATGTGTTGACAAAGCCATTAGCCAGAGTGAAGTTTGAGTACTTCAGGGAGAAGCTTGATGTTCTCCAGATCGAGGTTCCCTCCAAAGGGAAGTAATGAGTCCATAAGCCATTCTGACATGGTGAGAGGTTTGGTTCCTTCCATGGTCAGATGTAAGGGCTGAGCCATTCTATCATGGTGAGAGGATTGGTTCCTTCCATGTCAGATATGAGTGCTGAGCCATTCTGATGTGACTATAGGATTGGTTCCTACATGATCATATATAATTGCTGAATGCCATTCTCTGAATGGAGGCACCTGATCAGTTACCAGGAATCCTCAGCTTGGGGTTGAGAGCTCTTCTGACATGTATGTTGGATTGGTTCCTCGCATGGGCAGATGTAAGTGTAGAGCCCTTCTGACATGTATGCTGGATTGGTTCCTCGCATGGGCAGATGTAAGTGCAGAGCCTTTTCGACATGTAGGCTGGATTGGTTCCTCGCATGGTCAAATGTAAGTGTAGAGCCCTTTCGACATGTATGTTGGATTGGTTCCTCGCATGGTCGAATGTAAGTGCAAAGTTTTTTTGACATGTATGTTGGATTGGTTCCTCGCATGGTCAAATGTGAGTGCTGGGCCTTTCTGACAGAGTTGTGGGATGTGTTCCCACATGGTCAGATGTGAGTGCTGGGAGTGCCTTTTTGATATGACTATAGGATTGGGTCCTACATGATCAGATGTAAGTGCTGGGTGGGCCATTTTGACTTAGGGTAAGATATAAGTGCTGGAAGAAGACCTACATGGAGGCTAGGCCTACAACCAGCATGGAAAAGGGTTGGCTCTGTAGAACTTCCTGTGACGAGAAGAATCATGAGATAGCACTCGTGATGATGATCCAGCAGTGATGATGATCCAGATCGAGTGATGATCTAGATCGAGTGATGATGATCCAGATCGAGTGATGATCCAGATCCAGATGAAAATGGCTTGAAGATGAAGATGACTTGAAGATGAAGATGAAGATGACGAGAACTCAATGATGACCCAGATGATACAGAGAAAAAGACTTGTGCTGATAAATTGTGTCGAGAGAATACCTTCCTAGTTAAGAGGGAGTGTTGATGTAATTGTAACTTCGGAATGTATTCACTTGTATATCTTATGTATTGTACCCCGATGTTTATTTCGGGATGTGTTTGTAATGTAATTGAGTCATGTCATGCCCCGATGTTCCTATTGGGAGTTTCTATAATGTAAACAAGTCATGTCAAGTCATTGTGGGTAACCCTCCTATTGGTCAAAGGTTAAAGTCCTTGCAGTTGTGGGGCCCTAGGGTTATTAGACTATCCTAGAGAAGTCGACCCTAGGTGAGTCATTGTAAGTCGGGGCAATAGTCCCCACCGTTGTGTTAAGGATAACCCTCCTTGTTGGTTGGAGGAGGCAAAGTCCCCACAAGTTGTGGGGCACTAGGGTTATTAGACACTCCTAGAGATGTCAGCTCTAGTAAGTAATTGTTAAGTGAGGCCAACATGTTGGAGTGGGTTTCAAGTGAACGAAAGAATATAAATAGAGAGTGAGCCTCTCTATTTATCACATACACACACTCACTCATTGGGGCGCATGAGTAAGAGGAGAAGTTGCTGGGACAAGAGAGAGACTATTGCTGTCGGGAGATCATCTTTATGTTTTCGGGTTTTACTTTTGGTGTTGATTCTATCTCTAAGGAAGTTGCGGGGTTTTCTCCTTTATGGTTTCCCCGAGGAAAATTCTTTGTGTCTCTTGTCTCTTGTGTTTTATTGTTGTGCATGTTATTATCTCAGTTAAAGATCCTAAGATCATAATGCTAGCTTGAATGATAAAAATTTAACAATTTCACGTCCCCCAAGGCAATGCCACACTTCCTAAGGCAACCACTCCAAAAAGAGCATCCTTGAAGGAAAAAAGGACAATTTGAATAGGGTGAAGTTGTAGGACAAGCTAGCAATACCACATGCCCTCTAATTCACCAATTACGAGGGTATCATGGATCCCAATCCACTTTCACGTATCCCAACGCACTTCCTCTAGGGTTTGTGGATAAAATCCAAGGGCGGAATTTTAGGGCGGACCAAAAATATCAAATCATGTCTATTTTTGGATTTTTGAATTTATTTAGATTTTTAGGTTTTTTTTCTAGTAAGAAAATATTTTTATGCATAAAATAAAACATGTAAAATTTGATAAAAAGAGGATTGATAGATAGGATATTAGATTTTTGTCAAACCCTAAAGCTATGAGAGATCGAGGCTAACCCCCCTCCTCGTAAGATGGTATTCAATGCTTGCAAGTAGGGTTAAGCTAGCAACCTCTAGGTATCAAAACTCTAATTAGGGCCAATGGAAAAGTCCAAGGCCCAACAATACAATGGAGAGCTCCTTGGTAGGAAGGTCTCCTCAAGCAAGTTGATGAAATGCTAGCAAACAAACCCTAACTTAGTCCAAAGCACTTCAAGAGCAACTTTAAACTAGGGTTAGGAGATAAGCTTACCAACATTAAACAAGAATGAGCAAGATAGTGTGTCTTAGGTCACCCTTGAGCATGAGTTATTGCAACTAGTCTAGCATCAACTTAGCATGTGCAGTTCAAACCCTAGAACATCATGAATTTATCCAAAACAAACATCAAAGAGAGAGGTGCACATAGCTTCAAGCGCTCCAATAAACCAAAGTAGGAAAATGAAAGAATACGTAATTTGTGTTGAAGTTTAGGGTTAGATAAGGATTTGACATAAAAAATTAAATGTTAATGCATAAACAGAATTAAACAAAGTTAATTCTGAATAGTACTACCGCAATAAATTCAAACATAATTTTCATCTCTTGAAATTTTAACACTCCACTGATCACTGCGTTAAAGTTGGTCCTGACTCCTTGAGATGATTTACCAAATGCCATGTACAGTAACAATATTATAATTGATGAAACAAAACAATAATCATGTACAAAAAATAACAATAACAATACTAATCTAGAATTGTTTTGGATCAATCTTATACTCAAATACTTTTAGGTTTTGATCTTGTCATCGAAGAGACAAGTCACCTAGATGAACAAATGACGTACCTTGAGAGAGAGCTTAAGAGGGTTATAGTAATAAGGGTACAAACCTCAAATTCTTAAGAAACTTCAATTATTTAATCAAGCTTTTAGCAGCACTTCTTAAGAAGGCAAAGACAGAGGTCACAACTCAGCGAAGAAACACAGTCACACCAGCAGAGAGACACACCGTCATGCCCAGCAGAGACACTCAGTCGCACTAGCAGAGAAACATACAGTCACGCTAGCACACAATCATACCCAGCAAAGACACACAGTCATGCCTAGCAAAGACACACAGTCATGCCCAACAGAGAAGCCCAGTCATGTCCAGCAGAGACATAATCATGCCCAATAGAGAAACCCAGTCATGCCTAGCAGAGAAGACACTTCATGACAATAGTAGAGAGGATACAGTCATGACTCAGTCCAATAAAGGTCATGTCCAGAATTAGCAACAGTATAAACACCCAACAATTATAGTCATCAAGAAGAGGGACAAACTGTCCTATGACCCAACAGTATAGACACTAAACAATCACAGCTCAAGAAGAAGAAGAAACTCACAGTCACGGCCTGACTAGAGAGCAACAGTGTACTAAAAAAATCAGATCTGAGTTTTTCCACATTCAAAAATCAGATATGAGATTTTCCACACATACAAATGAAGAAGTGAAACTTTTAACTTATAATCTTTGACAAGCCTTCTAGAAAGGTCACTTAGGCAACCCCTAAGTCTTAGGAATGTTATCAAGAATAGGGTACCAAAGGTCCAAAAATAAAAACTATAAAACTAAAAGGTCCAAAAATAAAAACCATAAAATAAAAGTTGACTTAGGATAGGGTACCAATGGTCCAATGGTCTTACAAAAATAAAACCATAAAATGAAAGTTGTCATACTAAAGCTACACACAATAAGAGTGCTAGGACCAAGTAGAAGATAAAGGACCATAAGTCAACCAAAGGGGGGTCACGACTCACAATAAGAAGATAAGGCAACCCTCATACCCATAAGACCAAGGTGTACCATAATGGTGGGAAAACAACCCCTTTTACCTATACGACCAATAAGACCAAGGACTTTAATCTTTTCTCTCTCAAGGTATATTGTCACATGTGTTCCATATATATATTTTTATCATCACTCTATAAGGAGGAGATCTAAACTGGATGATGTGATCCTCTGGTCCTCAATACTGCTCCTAAGGGTTAGTTGTTAGTGACATCATCAAGGGGTGGCCAGTCCCTTGAGAAACAACCCAGCAATAACCGATTAGGAGAGAGGACATCACACATCATCTTCTTGGTCAACTTGACCAAGATTCACCTGGTTAACTGACTAGGAATGCTCTTGCAGGAACTGCTTGGTCCTAGACCAAGAATCTTCCTAGTCCCAGACCAGGAAGTCTCTGTCTCAACCTGCAGGAACTGCTTGGTCCTAGACCAAGAATCTTCCTAGTCTCAGACCAGGAAGTCTTTGTCTCAACCTGCAGGATCTGCTTGGACATCGTGTCCAAGAAACTGTCTGGTCCCATACTAGAATACCCTAGAGACATATAGGGGCCCTAACCATATGTTAGGGACTTTGCCATGGCATCAACTTGCTTGGTCCAAGACCAAGAACTCGATGAGACTAATGGGGACCCTAAGGTGCCTTCTAGGGTCTTACTTTTCCCTAGTTAACTGACTAGGGTACCAGCCTCCCTGAGAATGGGTCTCACAGCTGCACTAACTTTAACAATTTGAACCCTTGTCCATGATTTACAAATAAGGTGAGGTTATCTTATTTATATGAGACAACCCTCAACCTTGTACAAATTTGAGCCTACAAAGTTAATGACAAATTATAAAATTTAAGGCTAGTGCACCCATAAACTAGGGACTAAACCATACAATGAAAATGACATAACATAAGAAGAAGAATGTGCAATTAGCTTCCACCAAGTGCAAGGTGAGCCAAAAGGAGGGTGTCATTCCCCATCTAATCCCAACAAATGCTTGTCCCTCAACACCCTCCTTTTTAACAATGTGGGCTTCATCTTTAAGGAATGAGGGAATGGGTCTAGAGACTAGGAGGAGGGGTTTTGCATCAAAACAGTAGGTCCAAGTGGGAAAAATGAGGTGTGCTAAACCAGGTATGACAACCCTTACACGAGCAATCACTTTTACAAAGAAAAATATAAGTGTGGCCATGTGTCCCAATGTTTTACCTCAAGGGCACCGGACACCCACCCAAAGGGTAGTCAGCAAATCCACAAGGTCAACACCTCCATGAGGTGGAAACCAAGGGGCCTTTTCATGACTTGATTAGGGGTATTTAGCCCCAAAATCAACACTCTACATAACATAGACCCAAAAATTTGTCCTTTACAAAAGAAAAAGAAACCCCTCTCTCTAGTACATTTGGAAGGAATGCTTCAATGTATAAACACTCTGAGGCATAACATTGTGAATCGTAAAAAGGATAATTTAGATAAGATCATTCTATTAATGTCCAACAAATGACCAGAAAAGGAGGTCAATGGGACTATAAGATACATCTAGTGTGAATACAATGTGAGATTGCAAAATCAACTCTAGGTAATGTTGAAAGCAAGCTAAAGAAAGTAAAATATAAAGAAAATGTGCAACATAGATAAGTATCCGACGAAGCTAATCGCCGAGTCTAACCAAACGGGGAGCATGCTTGCAGGGGTAGTATGAGTTGTTGTCATCAATGACAAAGGGGGAGATTGTTGATTGAATTGTCATCGATGCCAACATGGGACTTGCAGTGGCCCCACAGGTAGTCATTGATGCCACCAAGTCCCTCTGGGAGTGCACAGGTATGGATGATTCCAGTACCCTCACATCCAGTGCTTTGGAGTCCTTACAGAGATGAGTTGTGCTATGAAGCACCCTGTGGAGCTTGACATTTTCCTTGTACCCACAAGGTTGGATCTTGGAGCCACCATCTTGTTGACAATGCTGAAGACCCTGCTGATGTTGATGAAGACCTAGGAGATGGTGCCGAAGCTCTTGGGGATGATTGAGAAGCCCTTGATGGGTTGAAGAAGCATTAATAACCCATTCCGTGGTCATTCATGCCTTGATGGGGTCATGGTACCCTAGGAGAAGGATTTGCAACCCCACAGGAGGTGGCATGATGAATCTTAACCCCTGGAGGTCCTCGTGTGTGGTTGGTGTGGTTGAAGAAGCCCATGAAGCCTCTTGCTTGATGAAGAAGCCTTTGAAGAAGCCCTTGGACCCACACTTAGTAAATTAATGGTTTTTATAGCCTTGAAGGAGTGGTGATGGTTAAAACGCTTGAGATGGGTTGAGAAGCCCATGCACATGATGAAGAAGTTCTTGAAAGCATTTGAAGAAGCCCTCATGAGTTATGATGAAGTCCTAAGTAAAGATCTTGATTCCTTTTGTATGGAGTCTATGATGATGATCTTGAAGGTCTCTTGCACAATGATGGAACTCATGTTGGTTGGAGTTATGATTGATCCAAATGACACATACTGTGGTCATTTGAGTGAACAATTTCATATGAAACGTGGTCATGGTATGTTGAAGCCCACAAAGTTTGAAGAAGCCCTCATACTTGCATGGAGATGGTGGTCCTCTTGCATATGGGTCACTTGTGTGTTGATGGGGTATTGAAACCCTTGAAGATGGTTTGCACCCTTCCTTTTGGGTTTTGGGGATGTTGCCACCTTTCACACACCCTGGGGGTACGTGGCAAAAATCTTCAAGGCATTCGGTGTGTCCTTGGGGGCAAGTCTCGAGTCAAGGTTGTCACCTTGTGATACTCCGTTTAGGCCAATTCCTAACGAAGCCAAGGGGGGTAGACCTTATTAAAAGAAAATTTATGGTTTTTAGTCTATGAAAGAAAAGACTAAATCTAGGGGTTAATATGAAATTGATAAAAAACACAACAGACTATTGCAAGAAAGAGATCACATCAACAACATATGACAATGTAAGCATCATTCATGGCATTTTGCAATAATTGATTTAAGCATTGAAAGTAAAACAGACTAGTGTCGATGAATATGGAGTGCTTGTAAAAGTGGAGTGCTGTTGTGTCGTGTAAGTATTGCAGTTGTCTCGTTGGTGAGTTTTAAAATTATTAATGAGTAATTAAGGGCGTGGGTTAATTGTGGGTTTGGCCCAACAAGTCAAGTCCCTTCGAATTGAGTGCTAAAGCGGTAACACGAAGTGTCCAACGGGGCGAGGATGAACCTGCTTGGAGTAGCCCCCCGACTCTGTAGTAGTTACCCTTTGCAACCTCTCGAGTTCTCGAGAAAATCACTTGTGTGGATTTTCCTATTAAATCTATTAACTTGTCTCCCTTTCAGCCAACTGATCAGACAAGCTGCAGCGGTGTAGAACATACGAGGAAGGAGTCTTGGTAATTTTTTAAGGATTTAAACTTGTGTTCTTGTTAAAAAATAAAAAAAAGCTTCTAGGAATCTCTTTTGGTCCAAATGGATCTCAATCGGGAAAGCGATGAGGGGTTGATTTTAGATAACAGAAAAATACAAAACACAACTCACGGATTGTCTAATTAGTCCTGACTCCTACCACGCATCTCTTTCCCCTTTCGTGTCAATCGGGAAGTCGTGGGGTAAGTAGTATGATTACTTTGAATTTGTAAAAGATATTGAAATGCTTATGATTCAAAGTATACAATGCTACTAAAAACAACTAAACTAGAAAAAACTGAAAAAATCACAAAATAAAAGAAAAAAAAAACGCAGAATCCCCCCTGGGGGGGTGGGGAGTTGGCTCGAAAGAGCCTACTCAAACTTATTTTTTATTACTTGATTACAATGTTTTAGCAGAAAGGCCCTTTGGTCCTTGTTATCTGGGATCTAAAGGCTTACAAAATATAAGTAAAAGAAGCCCCGCTAAGGGGGAAGCCTCCTGGAAGCTCCAGATGGCCCACAAATTGGTTTTTGCGTAGTGTATCCTCTTCTTTTCAAACAGACCTGCTAAAAACCAGCAAGCAAAGTTTAATAAAAAGTGCCCAAAAACACTTTAGAAGTGTCTTTGGACAACACAAAAAATTACCGAAAAAAAATTCTAAGTTAAAAGTTAAAAGAAAAGTAAGAAATTTAACCAAGGAAAACAAGCTTTCCTTGGGATCTTGGCTTGCCTAATGGGCAGCCAATGAATGTGCACTTTAGATGCTAGATTTAACTTTTAATAAAGAAAGACTATTCACTTTAAACAAGCTTTTGATTTGGCTTAAAACTGCTTATAAAAAATAAAAGACTTTTACTGCTAGATCTAGTTTTTAAAGAGAAAGGACTTGAATCTTTTTCTTAAATGAAACTAAATCTATGCATGCAACTCCTATATGTTTAGATCTAGAAAGATATCAGCTTTGAAACAATAGATCTAAAATGTAAAAGCCAAGTAACCAAGGAAGTGTTGATAAAAAAGGAGCAAGAGTGAAGAGGTGGCTTGGTGCCTGAATGATCAACCGTGGAGCTTTCCGGTGGAATGTCGAGGGACTATGCCTTTGAGAAAGTTTGGAGAATGTGAGGAAGCCAACTAGATCAACGCCCTCTCCAAGCTAGAAACCTGCAACTAATCCAACGGCTTGCCAAGATGCTTGTGAGATCCGGTTAATACATAAACAGAGATATTATAATAGCATGCATATAATCTTATAAACCATGTTAAATCTAGATCTCTAGACATGCATACAAGAAAAGGAGATAGCCAATAAACTTATTAACAAATTCCTTTCCTACCAAGATCATAATAAACTTATTAACAATCTTTTAGCACTGGATCCACAATATCAAAATAAGCAAGTAATGAACACAGATACAGGTTACCTCAGTGAAACATGGCAATGCTCATCCACACATAATAACATAACACCATCTTGACTCCAAAGCTTTCTTTTATTCTAAGCAACAAAAATAATCACAGTATTACAACAACAAAGACCAATTCTCTATCCAACTCGAGCAAACTTGGAAGAGAGAAAGGCTACTTTATTTATAGCCAGAGCCAAGCCCTTGGGGGGCTACCAACACTGAAGATACACTTAAAGTCATACTGAGCTTACCTGAGTTGAACTGCAGAGATGATTGACACCTTTCTCAGTTAACTCACAAACAGGCTGCCAACACACCCAATCAATGCCGAATCACCCAATCAACCACCCACCAAGATCAAATCGGCGTTAATCTCCTCACGCGTGAGTTTTTGGTGAAGTGAAGAGGTGAGGTGATGTCATCCAATGCATGCGAATCCATCACTCGCTATCTTGCAATAAAATCCAAGCATGGCCTAATGTATAAACTCAAGTTTCATTTTAAAACACGTGGATATAAAAAGGGAAGGGTCCACTCTTTAGCCAATGCATCTATGCTCACGATTTCCCCTCATTTGACGTCATCCACCAAATGATTACTCGTTTGCTTGCTTTAATAAAGAAAACAAAGTATGGAAATCAAGGTATAAACCAAGGTTCCAATGTGAAATGGATCAAAGGGGTCCACCTCCTCGTAGCTATTGTAAGCATATTGTTTAGCGTGAGCTCCTCCATTTGACGTCACCTCCACTTAGAACATATTCACCACTCTGAAATTATAACCCAAAGTTCACATCATAACTTTTGAAAACACTCTGGGCTAGTTGGCTTGATGCTCAAGTCCGGGAAGCCGAGCCTTTTATAAAAAATTAAATGCTAGGACATTTTTTACAATTTCCCCAAGAGGGTATGAACATGTGTTTACAAAAAAAGTAACAAAAAGTTCCCAGACAAAGCCTGAATTCTGAAAGGTGAACAAGTGTATGTTCTCATCACCCGGCTCACTTGATAATACTGACTAAGTATGACTTAGTAGGTAACAAGGAACATGAAGAACAAACCCTTGGCATTGAAGATGACTTGTGGACAACCATTCTCAAGTGGTAAGTTGACTCTTTAAGGAAGTGGTGGTGACAAAAAATAAAATAAAAATAAAAACACTTACCTTAACCCACAAGTCGATCCGTTTAGGAAGATTTGTATTATTTGAAAATTATTTTTTATTACAAGTCGACTCCAATTTAAATTAAAAATAAAATTATGTTTTCATGACATGTCGGCTAATAAATATTATAGAAATGTGTATAAATAAGAGCAAAATGCTCTCATTTTGTGTGTGGAATTTCGGTGGATGTGGACTGAGATTTTTCGGGTCTAAGGCAGCAGTAGCAGACAATTTCCACTGTGGAATTTCGGTGGATGTGGACTGAGATTTTTCGGGTCTAAGGCAGCAGTAGCAGACAATTTCCACTGTGGAATTTCAGGTGGCAACAGCAGCAGACAAGGAATAGTTCCAATTTTTTTTTGGTTTATGACAGTCTGAATTTTGGACTTGCTTGGGGTTAAAACACAGTCCTAAAACAGTCCCGAATTGCATGCTAAATCAATCCGAGTTTGGTTGCTTGACAAGGATTTTGGTGAAGGTTACTGCTCCTCTTTTGTATGCTTGATAGACCAAGTTTTCTTGGTGTAAGTAGTCCACAATTTGACACCATCTACAACAATCCCGAGTTTTGAAGGTCATCCATTGTACTAATAGTCCATGCGAGTTTGACAGGAGGTAAAGTTTTATAGTCCAAGGCTCATGGTTCTTGCAAACATATACACAGTTCAAGGGTGAGGTATACACAGTCCATGCGAATTTTATATACACAGTCCAGTATTTGAAGTACACAATATATACACAGTTCAGTGATGATTTGAAGTTCTTTGTCGGCACCTACACAGTCCTAGTGTGGACTTGTTTGAGGTACTTCTCAGCACATTCATCGTCAAAGGTCATCCACAATGGCAGCTTGATACACAGTCTAAGGTTTGACAAAGTGTTGGGATCTTCTATAGGTGTCATACACAACCCAACTGTTAGTTTTGACATGCACAGATAAAGGTAAGATCACTGTATACTTGATGATGTTATAATGATACATCCACATACACTATGATATGATAATGCATACATACTATGATGCTGCCTTATGATGATGATGTTGCATCCATGATGATGATGTTGCATACTTATGCCTTATGATGATGATGCTGCATACTTGTACACAATGCACATACTGTATGATGATGTTGATGCATGTTACCCTACACACTATGATGTACACTCAATGATGATAAAGTATGCTATGATATGATGATGCATGCAAACATGATACATACCCTATGATGATGATATGATGATGTTGCGTACCACTGTATGATGATGATGCCTTGATGATGAATACTCGATGATTAGTGAGAGCAGCAGTAACTATGATGTACACGAACAGAGATGTGCAAACCCTTGATGCTTGAACAGACCTCTGATAAGTTGGCATGAGCAGCATAAGAGCAGAGTAGATGATGGGTAGATCTTTGTGATGTTAGGTAGGTGAATTGGCATGATCCTTGAGCAGTGAAACAGATGATGAGACCAACAGTGTTGTTAACAGATTGCAAACAGTGATGAACAGAGAAGATTGACCAGCAATGTTGATGAGTAGATTGACAAGCAGAGGTTGATTGAGCAACAAAGGTATATGATTGCAGCAGATTGATGGCAATCAGAGATTGACATCAAGCTTGCAAGTAGTATCTTGCACTTGAGGATTGGACTCCTCAACCCTTTCTTAGTTGGAACTAAGAAAACCAAGCTGGGTCTTGTTACAAGAGTTGGTGCTGATTGTAATCGCGAAGATTGAAGTCTTCCATTACCATAAATAAAACTTAAATTACATATTTTTGTGTCTCTCTTGATGTAATTATTGTGCTTATGACTCATGGTTGATTTAACTGATGAGTATGATGATGTGATTGGTGATATACCCTGCTTGATTAATTAAAGGTGAAAAAGTTTAAATTGCTCACACATTGATTCACCCCCCCTCTCAGTGTGACCATTGTGTCCAACAATAGTATCACAAGTCCGGTGATACAGAGTGGGAGTCTAAGACTTGGAACTTAAACATTGCAGCTTAAAATCCAATAAGCAAAGGGTATAGATATTCCTCGCTTGTTTTTTTCTCTTATGTTGGGAAGGGTCGTAGCTTGTATTTAGAAGTAAAGCAGTTGCCTACAACATTAACAAGAGGAGATGACAGGCCTTGTGAATCTTCTACCATCTGCGTGGATAATGTTCTGAGGGATTGTTTGTTTACATTGGATCATATGCTAGAGCATTAGAGATTGGATTCTCTCAACTTGATGCCAAACAAGTGGTAACATGTGAGGTCCTTAGATCCCAACGCCATATAATACTATAGGTTTAATAATCATGTCAAAGAGGTGCATCTTGTAAGAGACGTGCTAAAAGTTCATCTGGAAGTGCTATTTCTCAAGCATGGAGAGAAGCCATAACCTTTTTTTTACTGGGGTTGAAAGACGGGCCTCAAGATGAACCTAGGGCTCGTCAATACCCCAAATTTGTGCTGATGGGCGTTTGATAGGGCATCCTTGGTTGCATTCACTGTGACCTTAGTTTTACTAACGTTCACCACCATCTATCTATGATCACTGATCAATTCAATTTTTCTAATGTCTTTCAACATCAAGTCCAAACAATGGGCTGTACAAGGGTCCAAAAATTGGCTACGAATCTGTCCATCAATAACCTACTTGTTGTTACATAGTTAGCGTCATTATTTGTGACAACTGGAAAACATTCTCCATCTCTAACTCCAACACAAATGACTTAATTACGTAAGACATTGATGAAGCATTCTTAACTTGGGTAGAAGTATCTATAAGTTAAAAATCAATCATGCCTATCAGACAACAACCGAGGAAATTTAATATGGTATTCCTTTCATCAGTGCACCCATTGGACATAATTGTACACCTTGTATGTGCCCAAGCAACACGATGCTCAGCAAGGACTAGTTGAACATCCTCAACAACGTTAGTCAAAATTTTGCCCCTTAGAAGTTTAGAAGAAGAAACTTCAGAACTAGCACCACACAAAACAACCATATCTATTGTAGCTTGAATTGAAAGGTAAATATGGCAAAACCAAAAGTTACCTATGGTTTTGTTATCACATATATAGTAGCCGGGCTACCATATTTTATTTTTCAGATTTCAGTACACTTTTTAGCGAGTTCCCTTACATATGAGATGTTGAGATGAGCATCTATGACGGATCATTATTTGATTGATGGACTATAGTACTTTCCCATTGCCATGAGTGAGTCTCAGGACACTCAGATTTGAGGACTGATGTAGCCATTTAGCCAGTTGCAGAGCAGTTAGTAGTGCCCAGAGTTGTATCTGTGTTTTCTCATTGGACAAATGTTGGTTCAGGTGGATTATTTACATGTTTATGACTCAGCTTATATTATTTTGTGTTGTGGTTATCATTGCTCTTATACTCGTTTTTGTGACATGTATTAGCATTTTGTGTCATGATCTGGTGGTCATATAAATATGTGGACTTGGATGTATTTATATTATGTATGTATGTCCCTACTCAGACCTGGATGTTCTTGATCTATACTCATTGGTTTTACCCTCTGTAGGGAGAATAGAGGTAGTCATTCCCACCATACTTTGGCTTGCTAGTGTTGGTTTCATTATTCACTATTTTCACTCATCCATTACCTCGTAGTTGTGTTTCCAACCTGACTTACTACTTGACTTGTGGCATGGAGGACCTTTCTCCACTAGAGCCTCTTTGTAGGACAAGCTTCCCTGTTTATTTGTGTCTTGGCTCTGAGTTGCCTAGGTTGTGTTGGCTAAACCTGAAACAAGTAGTGCTGCCATTAATACAATATATTTGGAAATGAATGAATATCTTATATAAAAGCCCATTCATGAAAATTAGTGTTTTTAAACATACATGAACGAAATGAAATACTAATGAAATTGGCTTTGAAGTACATTGAAATGAATATCTTAAAACGTTCATGAAAAGTAGTGTTTTTAAACATACATGAATGCATGGAGCCTCAATAATAAAAATCCGTGTAATAAATACATAGACCAAGGCTATGGAAAATCAAAGGCCCAAAAAGCAATGGTTCTTAAAAGTTATATCCAAAGATTGTTGGCCTCACTTGTCTTGATTTGGATTGTGAGCATTTGTCAAGGTGAATAAGCACCTCTGAACGTAACTTATCCATTTGCGAGACACTGCCATCCCCTGTGTTGTTGCTTGTCCGACATATGCTAGAGTGAGTATCCCCCTTTCCATATACAAAGTGTCACAATGTTGAATTAGTAGTCACCTTTCAGCCTAGCCTTTTGAATTTTAGCCTTCACCCTTCACTACCAAATTGATTACAACTATGAAGCGAGTATGGTCTTGAAAGTCTGGTATGAGTTATAATTAATAAATGAAACCCTTTGTATTTGGTTGATAGATCGCCAGTGAAATGATTGCGACTTGTTATAATTGTTTTTTAAATGATTTGTAGAGCATGTCTTAACCTTTAAACACTTGCAACAAATATATGTTAACCTGGGTTATATTATTGACCATTTACAGATCATTATTTTTATCTGCCTGGGCATATTGGATATTATTCTTGATCATGCAGAGATCTGTAGGGTGTATGAGTATGCACCTTAGATGGATTTTGACTCCTTGAGTCCAACGAGACAGCTTGTTTTCAGTTTTGGGCAGTTACAGGGATGATCTGGCTCAGTGTACCATTCTGGTGCATTTTTACCTTGCTGGAGGGCCTGTCTGAGCAGAGAGATGATTTATTTGGTTCTCCTAGGGCGCTGTATGAGGAGGGGGTGGTCCATCCACTTAATTTTACCATATTACCCCCCTCCCAGAGAGCCAGGTGGGATCAGTTGGATAATGTAGGCACCCTAGGAGGTCGTTTTTGGCATATCATGTTTCCCGAGGCAGATAAAAAATAATTAAAATGGCTACTGAAGAATTCGATTTGGGCTACTGAGGCAAGGAAATGGTATGGGATGAGTTTTGATGATGAGTGTGATGCCTTTCCCACCTTCGGCAGTTGCAGCACTTGGATGGACCCACATCCATCTATCCGGTATATTTTATTATTCTTCGAGCTTTTGGAGGCTCACGATTTCCTCAGCAAGGCATTATTTTGCACTTAAACAATTATATTATTTTTATTGTGCCACGGGGACACACTAGGAGAGTTAGTTAACACTCCCTGGACCCACCATGAGCTTTATTTATTTTTTATTGAGTGGGATCCCCTCTCCTAGGGTGACTTGGTCCATTTTTAGATTATATTATTGTATTGATCCATGTACTCTATGTTGAGTTCATCTCAACCGTTGATTAGAACATTTTTATCTTTTAATCTTGACCACCCATTTGAAAAGTGGTTATGATTTTGGTTATCTCATTTCTATTTAAAGGAGAGAACTTCTCATTCGTAACGGGTCTTTGGCTCTTGGATCTGGATAATAGAAAAACTGTTCTTGTGGAAATTTTTTGGATTTCCTTTGCATCTGGTGTTCTTAGATGAAGATTGGAAAATCTTTTGCTTCCTAGCATTTGGATATTTGTTGTGAGATCTATATATATTTTTTGGGAAACATTGTCTTGTCTACTGGAGGGTGACTTCAACTTGGGCGTTTTTGCAGGGCTTCCTCAACTCGCTTGGCTTGGATGCGTTTTGTATTAGGGGGTTTTCAGTAGCATCAATGCGATTTATAATTTCATCTTGCTATTTTTCTGTAGCATTTGCTTTTCTCTCATGATGCAACAAATTTGATATGGTTGACGTTTGTTGTGCAGGAGAGAGGGCGCAGTGGCTTCTTGGGGTTAAACGTTGGGCATAGAACTCACTCAAATCTTCTCAAATTGATTGGGATAGCAGGGATCATCATCATTAAGGAATCTACAAGGTTTTCCAGGTAAGATCTACAGGTTAGTGCTTCTCTTCCAAGATCTCAATCCATTGGCATTTATACTTCCATTTTTATTCTCAAAACCCTAAATATAAAAAACCAAAAAAATATTATGGCTCAATCCGCTTGAGTTCTCGGTAAACAATTTATGGGTTATGTGGATCGGTTACAACCCTAAGTGGGTCTTCCTCAACCCTGAGCTAGAAGTGACTCTGTTGCCCTAGATCTGAAAAACACTGATCTTCAAACCCTAGCGCTACCTTCCATGTTGCCCTCTTTTCTCAAAATTTGATCTTTTCCGGCAAAACCACTTTTTTGGGTTTGTAGATCGGGTCTAAACCCAGGTGGGTCTTCCTCAACATTGGGCAAAAAATGACTCCATTTTCCTAGATCTGAAAGGCACTGATATCCAACCCTAGCGCTACCCCTTCTTTTGCCTTTTTCCCTTGCGTTTTGACCTTCTCCTATTGACTTGGGTGCTTTGACACTGTCATACCTTCCTTCGAGTCTATCCCTTGGTACTAGATAGTCCCAATCCCATTTTCACCTGTTCTGCATTGGTCACGTTTCCCAAGGTAGTTGATATCTTCACCTCTTGCTAGTATCTTAACCCCAGATCTAGTATTTACCTCATAGGTCATCTGTGTCCCAACTTGGATCAAATCTCATATCTCCTGAACCCTGATCCAAAGCCTTGGTTCACCTAGTGACATCATCCATAGATCTAGGGTTTGTTGTCGCCTTTCACACACTTGGGTTACGTGGCAGAAATCTTCAAGCCACTCGGTGTGTCCTTGGGGGCAAGTCTCGAGTCAAGGCTGTCACCTTGTTCTTGACTCCTCTGTTCAGGCTAACTCCTAACGAAGCCAAGGGGGGTAGACCCTATTAAATTACAAAGGCTAATTACTTAGTGTGATGGTGTTGTAATGATTAAGTTGTTTAAGAGTTTTGAAGTTAACCAGTGAAAGCAAAAGATAACGAGATGCAAGATTTAAAGCATATAAGCACAATAACGACCCTCAATATAGATATATAATTGAAAGAAATCATCTAATAAATCACCAGTGCCTTAAATGGAGTCAACAGAGAAAATAATGTGCTTGCATGCGCTTGAATGAATATTTTGCAAATGTCTCTTGGTAGATTTTAAATTAATGTGGAATGTGAATGAATTAAATTAGGTGAAAAGGGGACTCCAGATATACCCGATGGGTACTTGGAGTATGTCCAAACGTAAACTTTCACGGCTACCCACAAGGTGTTTGTGGGCTGGAACAGAGTCTCGAAGACTATTGTTCATAACGCATCCGTCAGGGTGTGACAGAGATCGGCGCCTTGAGGTCACTTTCTAGTTGTTCTCACTCCTTTGGGTATTTTGCCACCGCTTATAGTTTGTTCGAGGCGTTGGATCTTCGCCTGATGGTTTGTCAATTTGGGAGGTGAGGACTAATTAATCTAGTCACTCAAGTGCTTTTGATGCAGCTTGACTGATCGGACGAACCGCGGCCAAGTACAGAGAATACACACTGGAGTCTTCGTTATTTTTAGTAAATTTTAAAAGAGGTGTTCTTATTAAAAAGAAAACCCTTCAGGAACCTCTTTCGGTCCAAGTGGACCTTAATCGGGGAATCAAGGAGGTGTTCTTATTAAAAAGAAAACCCTCGGGGACCTTAATCGGGGTTGATTTTATTATGATTATTAAAACAATAAATGAAAAATGGAATCAGAGATACACAACACCGGTTTTCTAATTAGTCCTACCACGCATCTCTTTCCCCTTGCGGGTCAATCGGGAAGTCGTGGGGTAAGTAGTATGATTACTTTTGAATTGAAAATATGGAATAATGCAAAAATATTATCAAAGTAAACCATCCTGCATGTCAATACTAAACTAGAACAGAAAAAAGAAAAGAATGCAAAAAAAAAGAAACGGACGTGGATCCCCCCTGGGGGGATGGGGAGTGGGCTCGAAAGAACCTACTCAAAAAAGATTTCCTTTTATTATTATTGGTTACAATATCAGCAAACTGAAACATCAGAAACCTCTTGTTCCTTATACGGGATGAAACCAAGATCTTACAACTTTCCCAAAATTTTTAAGATTTCAGTCAAAGGGGAGACCCCCGAGGGGATTTGAACGATCCCGAGGCTACTTTTGAACCGCAACTTCTCTTCTTTTCTGTTACACCTGCTAAAAACCAGCAAGCATGTTAGAATGAAATATCTTTGGGTCAACCTACTTTAACTCAAACAAAACTAAGTTAAAACTAGCTAAACCGGTGAAAAAGGAACCAAGGAAAGCAAGTTTTCCTTGGGATCTTGGCTTGCTGTTTGTGCAGCCGATGAAATATGCACTGATTGCTGGATTTAATCTTTTTAAAACAGAAAAGGAAATCTAAAGCATGCAACCATAGATTCTCTTTAACTTGCCATGCAAAACAGACGATTTCCCTAAGCTAGATCTAGAATGCTTAATGATACTTTTCAGAAATGAGATCTAGACTATGAGCTTTGAAATAGCAGATCTATGTAATTTTTACTTTAATATAACAGATCCAAATGATATCAAAGCTTTCAAACACAGTAACCAGGTAAGAAAATTGATTTTTTGAAGGAGAAAGAGAGAGAAAGAGTGCTGGAAGCCTGGGAATGTTGGGCTTTGGAGTCTGCTTTGGTGGAACACCGAGGGACTATGTCCTCCAGAAGATCTTGAAGATGAGGAAGATGAAAACTAGCTCAACCTCTTTTACAAGCGAGATCACCTGCAACTTAGAAATCCTTGCACAAAAACATGGTTAAAACATAGGTGCTGCTGGAAAAGATAATTGGAAAGCATGCAATTAAACTTAAAATGCATGCAACTCCAATAGATTTGAAACAAGCAAACGGTAAGAGCATAAATCAAACTAGAAGAAACTCTTACCCTAACAGGAGGGAGTTCTCTCCTTCAAGGCCAACAATTAACCAGCAAAAGCGAAGATATATAACATAGATTATATCTCATAAGCATTTGACAATCACCATCCACACATGAAGAGCATTACACCATAGATCTTGCCTCCAAAGCTTCTTTATTCCAGAATAATAAACAATAACAATAGTACAATAGCAACAACACCTCAATCCTAGTTCTAACTAGCTTGGAAGAGGTGATCTGAGCTTTATTTATACAAAAAATAGGAGATCCAGCCCAGGGGGGCGCAAATCCCATGGAGACAGACCACTGCAGCTGAAGGAGAGTCCATTAATGCTGATCTGAAGCTGAATTGAGCTTCCACTAAGCCTACTTGTCAATCGGGGGGCTGATTTAGCTAACACATCAACCCATAGACTGACACATCAATCCACAGAGCTTCCAGGAGAGCCCACACGTGTGGAGGAGAGAGAGGGCGCAATTCCCCATAAAGGATGCTGAAGTTCAGCTCTAGATCTGTCCAGATCACCTCCTTCAGTCAAGGATTTGTCAGATCCAGTCAATCTGGTGCAGATTTGACTGATTTCAATCAAATCGGCTGAGAATCCACTGATCTAGGATTTTGGATTTGCTCCATTATTCATCAATTTATTATTTAAAATAATCAATAATTGATTTTTTGGGGTTTTCTGATCTGAGTGATGGAAAATCACTCAAAACTAGGAAATAGTGGGTCTATGGGTTTACATGGTGCTCTTAGCTTGAAAATGAGCACCCCCATGATTGAAATTGATTATTGAGCCCAATTTTATTACAAAACCAATTTTTCCAATTAAACTATTAAAAAATAGCCTAAGTTTTGGAAAAATTAAATTTTAATAAAAAACACTGAAAAAATTAAAAAATTAAAAAATGAAAAAAATTTAAAAAACCTAGGGGGACTTAGACATGTTCATATGACTCAACCATAATGCCTAGCATGTTTATACATTGACACATAGACTCTAATAACCTCAATAGGCCTAAATGCCAAGCCGACCACCCCAACTTTGGAGGTATTGAGTGAAAAACTAAAAAATTATCAGTTGTTTATTCAACAACCAATAATAACCAAGGGAAAAAACACCCTGGGCTGATCGGATTGACAAATAAAGTGTAAGAGACCGAGTCTTTTATAGACACTATCATGCTAGAACATTTATTACAACTCCCCCAAGGGGGTATGAACATGTGATATAGTACAACAAAGTTTCCTAGAAGCAAGACTAAAGGTCTTCTGAAGTCCGAACAAGTTATCCTTGTCTGGTTCACTAGGCTCACTTGATAAAAAACCACTAAGTACAACTTAGGTGGTAACAGGGTTTCGTCACCTTACACCTTATGTACCTCAAGTCCATTTGATCTGATATGGTGTCTAGGTCTGATCTCTCCTGTCGGGAGTAGATCTGGGTTTCCCCCATTGTTATCTTGGGCTAAGATAACATGAAGTGAAGATTGTCTCGATTGGTGTGACAACCATTCATTTGGGAGTCAAGGCAATCTTGGTTCCACCTCCTTAGTTGCTTGTCCCTCTACTGTCCATCTTGGATCCATCTCACATAGGCAACTACAAGGTTGGTGATAACAGGTTTTATCACTGATATTTTGTTGGGGCCTCAACTAGCTTCAAGTCGGTAGACTTGGGGATCCTCTTATTTTTTTCAAAAGTTTTATGTTAAGCTTCATCTTCAAGCATGCTTTATCGACTTATCTTGCTTGCTATGATGGTCTTTGAGTTGTACAAGACGATCAAGCATACTAACTGATTACTTTCACCTTTGTGATTAAATAGATCATTGTTTGCAATTGGTAGTGCTCTATAGTGTATATGTGCAAGCCTTCGGTGCCATAGTTCGCTTGGTTCCATAGAGTCATGAACCAAGGCTTGTTCTAGTTGTCCCTTCAACTTGTACAAGCCTTCCTCTTGCTCCCCAATTATTGTTGCATCATCTTGCCTCTTGGCCACATGAGTTCTTGTCCATTAGCAAATGCAACATGAAATCCTTTAGCGTCTAAAGTTGAGATGGAGAGGAGAGTTTTCTTCAAACTTGGTACGTAGAGAACATCCTTCATCTTCATTGATTTGCTCGAATCCAACTTGGAAGAAGCTTTTCTGCTCCCTTTGATGGGATACTGGTAGTCATCTCCAAGTTTCACTTTGTGAGGTGACTCATGTTTTGACAAGTTGATAAAATATTCTTTGTACCTTGTCATGTGCTTGGAAGCTCCACTATCAACAAGCCAATCATTGCTTCCATGGGTGACGATACTTGTAAGAGTTGAGATCAAAACATATTCTTCATCATTTGAAGAATCTTCTCTTGTTCTTTTGTTTGCGGGTTCATCATCTTCAGCAGTATGTGCATGATGCTAAGTTGCATTGAAACGGAAATGAAAACGGATACAGATACGGGGAGGGACACGGATACGACAAATTTTCAAAAAAATTGGATACGATACGGCAAGGAAACGACTATATATACTAAAATTTAACATTCATCATTTAAATTTTAAATTAAATAATAAAACTACATATTAACAATTTAACATAATACATCATATGATAATTGAAAATTCTCATCATCAACAAATATGCAAATTACAAATCAAAATGAGTGGCAACATATTGTCAATGTACATTGTACATTGCATTATGCATATTCATAATTTCATTGTTCATTGTTCAACTTCAAAGTTCAAACGTTCAAAACATAATTATAAATTACATTTACATATCATCAAAAATGTCTTCGTCTAGGTGACGATGACCCACATCAACACTAGCACTTTGATTGTCTCTAGAAGTAGAAGCGGGAGCATTGCTTCCATGTCCACTTGATGGTACCTCCTCATCAAATGGATTCATATGAGACATGGCATTCAATGTCATATCCAAGTCAGGCAATTCTGGTTCTATATCCCATAGTTTGGTGGGCCCCATTTTGTATTCATCCTTCTTATGTGACAGAAGGCGAAAGTTGGAATGGACATAAACAAGTTCCTTGGCCTTCTTGGATCCCAATCTGTTTCGCTTCACCGAATGGATGAAGCCATATGTGCTCCAGTTCCCCTCTGCTGATGAGGAACTAGCAACTTGTGACAAGATCTTGATGGCCAATTTTTGGATATTTGGAATTTCCCCACCATGGAAGTTCCACCAATTAAGTGGGCTTAGTCTGGTCTTGTCCTGCATGGTCTCAATATCTGCACCCAAATTTCAAAGTTCAAACCCTCATATCTTAAATGAATTTGAAATGATCTAAGAAAATCATATTGAAATAACAATGATTTTGATGCTTAAGATGAAAAAGGATCATTACCTGCACCCAGACCCTTAGATTCCACAAAATGTGAAAACTCCTCACGAATCATATAGGCAATATTGGGATCTACAAATAGCTTTCTCAAAGCTTTCTTATATCCTTGTGAGACTTCTGGGTTGTTGTTTGGCAAAGTTCTTTCTGGATCATTTAGCAACTCTGCGGAATAATATTTAGGATTCATTGCATAGGCCAAAAGGTGTAATGAAGTGGTCATCTTGTTCCACTTTTTGGTCAATATGTCTTTTACTTCTTTGTAAAAGACTTCATTTGGGTCCTGCTCCTTGGCATTGATGACCACTCTTATCTTCTCTATCATGGAGTCAATGCCCTCATATACCTCTCCCAAATTGGGCTTGTCTTTGTCAAACATATGTATCAAATCCACAATTGGCTTAGTAAATGCCAAGAGGTATTCCACCTTATCCCACCATTCATCATCAACAACCAGCCTCTTCACTGCTTGTGCTCTTTCAGTTTGGGATTGCCTCCATTGATTCCAAAGAGAACTGCATACTTGATTGTAAAGATTCCTTCACCTGCATAAGCCTCGTCAAGACTATGATGTGAGAGGCAAAACGAGTCTCTGCAACCTGCAAGTGACAACTCAAGATTTCAATAAATTAAAATCTAATTCTAAAAATTAAAATTTAGAGTCGTAACTATAAGATTTATGAAACAAACTTTACAAGTTTAAACTTTAGATTTTTGGTACCTTAAGAAGCTCCAACTTTGCAAATTCCCTGTAAATGCCTTGGGACATGTGGTGGTTTGTGATGAAGGCTTGTATTTCCTTTGCCTCCTCAAAAATAAGTCGCATCTACTCAATTTGAGTCCCCATGTTGCCCAACATTAGGTTCAATGAATGAACAGCACAAGGGGTCCAAAAGATGTGCTGATATTTGCCTTCAACAATTAGGCCTGCTGCTCTGCATACCGTTGCATTGTCTGTTATGACCTGGACAACATTTTCTGCCCCCACAAATTCAATTGCTTCTATCAAGATGTTAGCAATGAATTGAGCATCTTTTTGCTGCCCCTCACAATCCACTGCCTTCAAAAACATTGCCCCTTTAGGGCTTTGAGCAATCACATTGATCAAAGGCCTATTCCTTTGATCGTTCCATCCATCATAAATGATGGACACCCCTGATAAGCGCCATGAATGACGAATGGGGTTCAATGCACCCTCCAAACGTAGCTTCTCACATGTCAACAGTGTAGTGCGGATCTTCTCATAACCAGGGCCAACATATCCTATTGGGGCTTTATTAACTTCTCTAATCATCTCTACCCAATAAGGAGATCAGACAAGGTTAAAAGAAAGGCCATTTGCATAAATGCACCGCCCTATAGCTTCATCCGCTGTGCCTCGAGCATCATTATTAAAACTCTTTTCAAACGGTCCCAAATTAGACCGCTTAAAGTTCGAACTAGAAGGACTACCAGTTTCATGATCATCATGAGAGGGAAATTGAGTCTTTGATGAATATGCCCCCATTCTTGTAGGTTGTTTGAATTGATTCATTTGAAAGGAAGCGTTTGACTCATTTGCTTTAGCATCTGCCTCATTCTGTTCTTTCTTATATTTTGCGAGTTTTTCTTTGCTCAAACCCTTTCTATCTTTTCCATCCGATTTAGGTGGACCGGTGCATACTCGAATGCCATTGTTCTTTATCCCAAGCAAATGTGCTTTCACTCGGGTTTAGGATGCCTTGAATTCTTTTTGACATTCACTGCAAATCCATATTAGCAAACCCCCTCCTTGGATCTTCCCCACAACAGTGACATATTTCCAAAGAGGAGACTTTGGATCAGTTTTCTCTATGGAGGCAGATTCAATTTCCTGTTCTCCAACATTCATAGATGACGATTCCATGATGATGATGCAGTCTGCAAATGAATAGTAACCTGTACCCTGGGGCCTGTAGGACCAAAAAAAATACAATATTACAAACTGATCATCAATTATGAATTATCAATATGCTGTTAGAACACTGTATGCATAATCAATTCAGTGAATCAGTAGTCTATATCAGAGTCTCAGACTTCAAAAGTTCAATATATATAATTAATCTCAGGCAAATTTAGATTATGATGGCTCTACTGGACAAAATTCCAGATTTAGCAATGGCTCTATAATAAGCCTGAAATCAAAAGAAAATTAAAAATTTGAACTTTGCAGGCACTTAAAATTTACAGTGAAGTCAAAAGCTTGGAAATGAAAACATGCTTGGATAACAGCTGAAAAATGCAGAAGATAAATCTGCCATAGAACAAAACCCCATCCAAACTTGCATAAATACTGGTCAACTATTGGAATTCGAGTCTTTTCCTGAAGTTACATAGACATTTGCAGTTTTTCCATCTGATTTAGTCAAACAGAGAAGAATGTAAAGGCATTTATACCCCTTTCATAAGGTAATTTTTCTTTCTTCTGAAATATGTGTTGAGTTCTGAATGTGCTAATTTACTTTCACAGAAAGATATGGCTTTGATTTAAGCATCTCTAATAGTTTATTTAAACAAATGTAATCTCTGTTACAAAATAGTTAAATAAATATATCATTATAGTGTAAGCTGTTTCTAGCCGTCTATATTAAAAACGTGATATTTATTAAAACAATCAAGTAAATGCATCAAATAGCATATCTCACATTGTCATTATTTCTTTAATTTTAATACTTCCGTGTTTTTATTATCATTGATTTCAATTGTCAACTGGGTCTATAGTCTCACATTGTCATTACTCATTAATAGGATTTTCTTTAATTTTAAATTTTAATACTTCGTGTTCTTATTATCATTGATTTCAATTGCCAACCGGGTCTAGTCTAGATGATTTGAGAAGGGTGTTATCCACCCAATCTGAGATGAATTCTCGCAAGATATTGTCCCCATAAATCATTAAAATACTATAATACATGTTATAAAGTTTTATGCTCATGAATGCTTATTTATAGATGATTTTTTAAAAATTGAATATCCTTAATTTATACAACATGTTTGATCTCTGCAAATGTTATTAAAATTATTCACCAGACAGGAAAGCCCCTGAAATGAGCTTTTTGTCCATATATGATGATGCTTTAGGAGAGCTAAGGAGTTCTCAAATCAAGTTCATGTCATGCAGAATGACCAGAATTAGCATACAATGAGATTGTCGAAGAAAATAAGATCATCCCAAATGCATTACTCCTCCATCAAGTTTAATCAATGAAAAATGTGATGCTGAGTCTTAAATTAAAAATAAAGGCCGACAGTTCGAACAGTGAACTCCTTAAGGCTTAAAAATTAAAATAATTATTAATTACCTTCTTTTGAAAATTGAAGGTCATCCAAGTGAAGCCAACTCTAAAGCAGATTTAAGCCTTAAGGCTGACAGTTCAATCCGCCGCGGTGAGGCTAACCATCACCACAGATTCTGGAAACAATAAAAAAAATTCACAACTCATGGCAATATAAATTTTAAAATTAACCTGGGTCCTGGAGGCTGGCCGCTGGACAGTGGAACGTGGATGCCAACAACGTCACCTCTGCTGCTAGAGCTCCAATAACTCTACCTGTGCTGATGCTCCAACGAGTCCAGACTCCACCGTAAACTTAAAAGTTAAAACGACCTCTGTTGCACCCGGCCGTAAACAACTTCACCTGGCCGTAAACGACTTCAAAGTTCACCCGGTTCGGTGCTCACTGCTTGTGCTCACTGCTCTGCTCCAACGACCTTTACGACCTCTGCTGCTTGTGCTGCCTCGGTGCTCACTGCTTGAGCTCAGTGCTGGTGCCCGTGGGTGTGTTGAGAGTCGAGGGAGGCCGGCGTAGGTTATAACATAAAAAGACAACCATTTAATAATTTTTTAATTGACAGGCGGGCCAAATCGTATTCAGGATTTTTTATGGGCCAAACGTATCCGGGTTTGTTGATGCGGATCAAATCTAGCCGGATCCGTTTCCAATATTTGCCGATCCATTTCCGATATTCGCCGATCCGTTTTTGATATTTAGGATCCGTATCCAAAATTTATGATCCGTATCTGCGTCGAATCAGGGCTGTATCCCATCCGTATCCGTATCGGATTCGGGGATCGGCGTATCCGGAGGGTGAAAGTGCCGTTTTCGGTAACTTAGGCATGATGCCTCTTCTTTTTGCTTGCCTTGGTGGATCCTTTGTTTCTTGGACAATCTCTTGCAAAGTGACCTTTTTCATCACATGTGAAGCATCTGAGATTAGACTAGTCCCTTTGAGATCTATGATTCTTTTGGAATCTTTTGGGCCTTCTGTAAGGGTGGTCCTCCCTCTTGCTCTTATCTTTCTTTGCATGAGCTGTTAGAGCTTAATCATCATCTGCTCACATCTTCTCCTCTCTTGACACTCGTCAAGCTTCTTCTTGGGTGCATTTCTCCCACAATGTATTGAACTTGATTAGCTTCTTTCTGGCGCATATCCCTCGGATGAATGAGTCCCATGATCTTGGGAGACCATTCAAGGAAGTCATCATGATCTCTCCTTTAACATTCTCTTCAATGGCCTCAAGTTGCTCCTTGATTTGAGAGACCCTTGTGAAGTAAATCTGGATGGTTTATGAGTGTTGGATCTTCACATTCTTGAGTTGATTCCTTAAAGTCATCTTCTGGTTGATGTTCTTTTCTTCAAATAGTTTGGTCAAAGCATCAAACATCTTCTTAGGAGTCTTCAATGATGAGACATGAGGGATGAGATGATCCTTGATGGAGTGTGCAATAATCCTTTTGGATTTGATTATGTTATTCTTGTGAGTTGCTTTGGTATCATCTCCGTCTAGTTCTGGAACGTCCTCAGTGACATACTTGTCCAAGTCATTCTCTTTTAGTATAAGAGAAATTCTATACTTCCATGCTCAGAAGTTGTTAGTCCCTTCAAGCTTATCCTCAAGCTTGGTATGATTCATCATCTTGATATGAGAACCTCAAATGGAAATACCAATGAAATAGATCTTACCAATTTGAGATGCCCGAACTATTCCTTGGACTGGCTGAACTAGGGTTTGATAGAGAAACCCTAATTTTCCAAACTTGGAATCTTGAAATTCTACCTAGATAGAAAGATGTTCCTCCTCAAGGCGAGTTGTCCAGTGGTGTCCTTTTCCAAATTTCGTGGAGGGAAGCTCCAGAAATTTGATGCCCTAGTTCCTTTCCACAGTAAAAAATTGGAACTTCTTCAAATTGGAATCTTTCTCTACCAAAAGATGCGCCTCCTTGAGGCGAGTTAGCTTGACCTTTTCTGGAAAATTTGTGGAGAAAAGTGCTAGAACTTGGATGCCCTAGTTTTGGTAGCTGCATAGTGCCTTCTTTCAAGGTGGCTTTGATACCATGTTAGAGTTTGCACTTTAATTGAAATATGTTAGATCTTTAATCTAATGCAATAGGATCACTAAAAGATAGACACAAAGATTTTTATCTTGGGAAACCACTAGGGAAAAATCCAAGCAACTTCTTCAGTATAGATTCGTCGCTAAGTACAATGTCAGACAAAGATAGAAAACCCAAAGATAACTTTTGCATCTTCTTTTTCTTCTTCTACCCCAACAAACTTGTCTTCTTCTCTCTTGGAGCAAACTTGATGTGTGTCCTGTTACCACCTAAGTTGTACTTAGTGGTTTTTTATCAAGTGAGCCTGGTGAACTGAACAAGGATAACTTGTTCGAACTTCAGAGAACCTTCAGTCTTGCTTCTAGGAAGCTTTGTTGTACTATATCACATGTTCATACCCCATGGGGGAATTGTAATAAATGTTCTAACATGATAGTGTCTGTAAAAGACTCGGTCTCTTAGACTTT
>LPNX010634642.1:406237-510085 GCA_001517045.1 Pseudotsuga menziesii
AAGTTTTGAGTGATTTTCCATCACTCAGGTCAGAAAGCCCCAAAAATCAATTATTGATTATTTTAATTAATAAATTGATGAATAATGGAGCAAATCCAAAATCATAAATCAATGGATTCTCAGCCGATTTGATTGAAATCAGTCAGATCTGAAGCAGATTGACTGGATCTGACAAATCCTTGACTAAAGGAGGTGATCAAATCAGATCCAGAGTTGATCTTCAGCTGTCTTCATGGGGAATTGCGCCCTCTCTCTCTCCTCCGCACGTGTGGACTCTCCTGGATGCTCTGTGGACTGATGTGTCGGTGTATGGGTTGATGTGTCAGCTCAATCAAGCCCTCGGTTGACAAGTAGGCCCAGTTCAGCTTCAGTTCTGCATTGATGAACTCTCCATCAGCTGATTTCATCTGATTCCATGAGGAATTGCGCCCCCCCTGGGCTGGATGGCTTGTATTTTGTATATATCCAGGCACAGCCTCCTCTTCCAAGCTAGTTAGAACTGGGATTGAGGTGCTGCTGCTATTGTATTGTTGTAATTCTTCATTTGAAATAAAGAAAAGCTTTGGAGGCTAGACGGTGTTGTGCCATTACATGTGTGGATGATTATTGCCATTATTTTACTGAGGTAACCTGTATCTGTATTCATTTTTTGCTAATTGCTTGTAGATCCGTTATCAAGATTGATAATAGGCTTATTATAATCTTGATAGGAAAGGTGCTTTTCAATAAGTTTATTGACCATCTCCTTCCTTTGATGCATGTTTAGAGATCTAGATTCAACATGTCCTATAAGCTTATATGCATGTTATTTTGAATCTCTGTGTATGTACTAATCGGATCTCACAAGTTTCTTGGCAAGTTCTTTGATTGCAGGTTCCTACATTGGAGAGGATGCTGATCTAGTTTGCTTCTTCACTCTCTTCAAACCTTCCAAAGGCATAGTCCCTCGACATTCCACCTGAAAGCTCCAATGTGGATCTTCAAGGAAACCGACATTTCTCTCCTCCTCTTCCTCCCTCAAGATCAACTCTTCACCCGGTTACCTTTATATAGCTTTGTTTTGGTTTAGATCTATCATCTTAAAAGTAATTTCAACATAGATCTATCCTCTCGAAGCTCATAGTCTAGATCTTAGTTTTGTTTTGCACATAAAGTTCAATTTTAAGAGATCTAGCTAAAATTACCATATTTTCGCAAGCATTTTAGTGAAAATTCGTAGCTTGCTGTTATGGTAGTTTCATTTGCTGTATGATAAAATTTAATATTCTGCAATATCAGTGCATATTTCATTGGCTGCACAAACAGCAAGCCAAGATCCCAAGGAAAGCTTGCTTTCCTTGGTTCCTTTGTCACCTGTTTAGTTAGTTTTAAGTTCATCTTTTTTGAGTTAAGGTAGGCTGATCCAAAGGTACTCTTAAAGTGCTTTTGGGCATATTTCATTCTGATATGCTTGCTGGTTTTTAGCAAGTTTGATAGAAAGAAAGGAAGCTGCTGTTCGGAAGTGGCCTCGGGAGCGTTCAAATCCCCCCAGGGGTCTCTCCCATTTGACTAGAACCTTTGATTTTCGCACCTTGTAATCTCTTGATTTCAATTCATATAAGGATCAAGAGGAATTATATCAGTTTTCTGATATTGTAACCGCTGTTAATAAAATTATTTTTGAATAGGCTCTTTCGAGCCCATTCCCCATCCCCCCGGGGGGGATTTGCGTCGGTGTCCTTTTTGTTGCCTTTTTGCTCATTTCTTTTCAAACTAGTATTGATCTAATCTGCAGGGTAGTATAATTTATTTTATTATTAATTTCATATTCCATACTTTATATTTCAAAGTAATCTTAATACTTACCCCACGACTTCTCGATTGACCCGAAAGGGGAAAGAGATTCGTGGTAGGACTAATTAGAAAACTAGAATTGTGATTCTGTTTTCTTTTGATCATTTGTTTTTCAGCTATTATAAAATTAACCCCTCGATTCCCCGATTGAGATCCACTTGGATCGAAAGAGGTTCTTGGAGGGTTTTCTTTTAAACAAGAACACCCAGTTTAAAACTTACTAAAATTGACAAGACTCCAGTGTGTATGCTCTGCACTTGGCTGCGGTTCGTCCGATCAGTCAAGCTGTATCAAAAGCACTTGAGTGACTAGTATAATTAGGACTCACTCTCCCAAATTAACAAACCAACAGGTGAAAATCCAACACCTAGATTGAACCATCACGGTGGCAAAATACCCAAAGGAAGCGGGAACTTCTGAAAAGTGACCTCGGGGCGCCGATCTCTGTCACACCCTAATGGGTGCGTTATGAACAATAGCCCCAGAGACTCCATTTCAGCCCACATATTCCTTGCGGGTAGCCGTGAAGGTTTAGTTTTGGACATACTCCAAGTACTCTAGGGTATATCTGGAGTCCCCCCTTTGCCTAATTTTAATCAACTCACACTTCAATTTTAACTTAAAACATACCAAGAGGCAATCGCAAAACACTCACTCCAAGCATGCGCAAGTAGATTGTTTCTATTTTTTGACTCCATTCTGAGGCACTGGTTATTTTCTTGCTTTATATATATATTGTGTCTCAGCATTGTGCTTTCGTGTGTTCATTTTTTGTATCTTGCCATCTTTGATCATCTATAGTTAAATTGCAAACTCCTAAGTAACTCAATCAGTTTAACATCACAACACTAAGTAATTATCCTTAGTAACTTAATAGGGTCTACCCCCCTTGGCTCCGTTAGGAGTTGAGCCTAAACGGAGGAGTCAAGAACAAGGTGACAACCTTGACTCGAGACTTGCCCCCAAGGACACACCGAGTGGCTTGAAGATTTCTGCCACGTGACCCAGGTGTGTGAAAGGCGGCAACATGTCCAAATGAGGGAGAGTGCCTCCCTATTTATATTCTTCACTTGGGTGACCTTTTGCCCCAACAGGGTCGACTTCTCTACTTGACTGGGCCGACTTCTCCTAGGGAGACTCAAAAATAAATTTTACAGTTATTCTTTTGGTGACTATTGCTCTGACTTACAATGGAGGTTTTACCTTGATATTCTTACATGACCAAGTATAATAATAACATCTCCGAACGGAGGAAAAACATCCCCAAAGGAGGTACACCAATAATACGATAATAATAAAATAATAATACAACAAAAATGAAGAATATCTTTCGAAGTTACATTTACAAGAACACTTGTATGCCACATGCATAGAGAAACCAGGACACTATTGCATCCAAGTCATCCCTACAACCTTGGTCAAGGAAATTTGATATTATTCTACGCCTTGAATGCATGGGCAAGAATCCACTACCATGGGTGGATGGGGATTGACCATTGAATGTTCTATGTGAGACCTAAGGTCTCATGTTCAACCCTTGATTTTTTGGATATGTATTGTGCTTCCTCCTCTTCCCTCTTATATTTAGTTTTGCCTTTTGCTGGCACTTCTGTACAGGTTTTGACTCTTATAGTCTTCTTTTGGTCCCTGGCATATTTTCACATAAATGCTTTTACGCACAGGTATATGAACTTGTGCAAGTTATTTTACAATGGGGGCATACAAATTTAGTGGTTGCACCCCCTTTCCCTTTGTTACGTGGTACCAATACCAACCACCTTCAAATATGTGCCTAGGAAGAGAGGGTCATTTTTTTAGGACCATGATGGGTGTTACTAACACTTTCTGAGAGGTGGTTATGGGTGGACCCTTTGGTCCTTTAGGAGTACTATGGCTTAGTGGCACTGTTGATTACCCTTTGTTGGGGTTTTTAAACCTTGGGGTTGGTGTCCGAGGCAAGGTTACTTGGGAGCGGGAGCGAAAGCGAGAAGCAGGAAGTGAGAGCGAAGCAAAAAGCGAAATTTTCAATAGCTTCCGAGGTGGGAGCGTTTTCAGGAGCGTTTTTTATATAATATATATTTTTATATATTTTGATGCATATATCAACAAGACCATGTACATCCATCAAAATTCAAACCATTATACACAAATATGCAAATTTTCTCATTTAGATAGCAAGTAAGAGTGCATACAACCAAAATAGTTTCGAGTGCAATCCATATTTGAACCGAAGTATATCAATAAATAGGCCATAAACTAGGGATTCTTCAAAAACTAGTTTTGAGGCCACCAACATCAAGATACATAGAGGGGTTGATGTGTTTGATTAAATGGCAATCCCACACCCTCATACATGATAGAATCCAGTAGAAACATTGCAATCCTGAAATCCTAAAAACTGTTAACCCTATTGAATTTTGAATGGGATCAAAAGTTCTACTTTTTGCATTTGAAGTTCGATGAGGTTTGAACCACTCTCAAACACCGTGAAACAATTAATGGTAATGTTAAAAATTCAAGTAAAAGGATAGAAAATGAAAGATAGGGAGAATGACAACTTTTACTTTAAGAATTTAATATTACCATTTAATGCTACTGATGATTACTAAGGTTAGGTTTTTTGTTATTAGAGTAGGCTTTGCCTCCTTTATATAGCATTGGTATGGACCTAGGGATAGTTATCCCCCACCCATCAGTTAAAATTTGGGGTTTTTTTGAAGAAAACTTGGAAAAAATGCTGGGAGCGTTTTTTTTGTCTAAAAGCGAGCTTCTGGAAAACGCTCCCATACGAGAGTTCAGGAAGTGTGCTTCCTGGACGCTTCCTTCAGAAGTGAGCTTCGGGAGCGTGGGCGAGGGAGGGGGGGCGCTCCCATGCAACATAGGTTCGAGGCTCCTAGGGGTAGGTCACTGGGTCACATGACCACTCACTTGTTTTCTACTTTGGTGACAATTTTTTTAGCTATGAGGCTATTGCTTCCTCTTTTGGTTACCTGACACACCCTTCTTGGTCCACTTTAAGCATAGGGCCCTCCTTCCTTAGGCATTTTCTGGTGTTGGTATCATAATCTCATCCAGGTCGTATTGCTTGATTTGGGGGGGGCGTTGAAGGATTATCTGCATTGTTGGGGTTAGATAGCGCATGATGCTCCCCCCCCCCCTCTCACCCCTTGCATACTCCATCCTTTAGTCATTTTTGGGTAACTTTGGGGGAAATGCCCCAAGTTACCCACAAATTTGATTATTTTATATTATTTTATGTCATAATTTTAAGTTGACATTTTATAATCTCAAATTGACATTTTAAAGCATGTCGGCCTAGTTTATTTGTAAAAGTGAGTGTGAGAACATATAAATAGACCTCCTCAATTCATTTTCAAAACATAACACATGGGATAAATCATTATGTTACTATTTTACCGAAATTAGCTCTCTTGGAGTGATGCACACCTTTTGGAGTTCTTTTAGTTAGAAATTGACAGTTGTAAAACCAAGATCACTAGAAGTAAGGACAAAGCATAGAAACAAACTAAGTGTGGAGCTCGTTTAACCACGGTGATGATCTATCACCTCCCAACCATAGACAGTACAACACTATTGTCTCTTATGAGCTCAGACCTTCCAATATAGAACGATGTACATCTAGATGGTAGTAGCACAGCCCCAAGAAAATAAGAGAGAACCTATCCACAAGAGAAACCTCAGAAAAACAGTCTCCTAGCTGCAGTAGTGAACTTCTCTAGCTGAGGGCGAACTTGCCCTGGAGTGCTCAAGTTGTGTGTCAAATTGAGGAGGGGTGCCCTCTATACTATTTTTCCACTGCAATTAAACTGGGGCTGACTTGATAATTTTTCCCACTGTTTGGGGAAACTGCCCACTGTTTTGGGGCAGTTTGACCCCCTGGGTCAAGTTGTCTTGGGGGAAGATAAAATAAGTTTTATTTAGTTTTTTTCTTGTGTAATTTTTCCCCAAGGTTTTCATTAATTCTTTCAAGGATTTACATGATTGATTATATCAATATAATCTTCCGTAGAAGGTACAAAACATTACAATAAGAATAACTTTCGAACTTGCACAAATCCAACACTCCCTCTTAGCCAGGGAGGCATCATCAGTCTTATCATACTAAAACAGATTTGGATATCATTTGTACATCACGGTTCTATATCATAAGGAAGGTCTTCCAACACAATCTCAGTCCATTGAGAAGTGTCAACAAATCAATCTTTGTGCATCAGCTTAATCCAGTCCATCGGAGAACATGCACTAGCTCCACAACTTCGCACAGTCCATCAGAGAGTCCATCATCCCGGTCCATCGGGAATCCATCATCAATACAATGTGCCTCAGCTCCACTCAATCCTTTGGGGAACATGCACCAACTCAACCAGTCCTTTGGTGAGTGCAAGAGTACCGGTGTGTGCCAGCCTATTCATTCCATCTCAGGAATATGTGTGAAAGATCTCCCCACTCTATTGGGTGTTTGGAAGTGTGCATTGGCCTCTCCATCCTATCAAGATGTCTGAGAGATCTCCTCACTCTATCCTAGAGTGATCTGGAGAATGCAGTGGCCTTTCCATCCAACTTGGATTTTCATGACCATATTACCATATTTCAGCATCATGATCATCTGGGTCTCATACTGAAGATTGTCAACATGGTCTTAATCCGTCAAGACGTGTCATCATGCATTTGATCCACTCAGTCCATCGGTAGATCTATCAACTTTGCAACTCTACATAGTCCATCAGAGAGTTGTCATCATACATTTGATCCACATAGTCCATCGGTAAATCTATCAGCTCTGCAACTCTGCATGGTTCATCGAAGAGTTGCCGTCATACATTTGATGCACACAGTCCATTGGTGAATCTATTAGCTTTGCAACTCTACACGATCCATCAGAGAGTTGTCATCATACATCTGATCCAAACAGTCCATCGGTGAATCTATCAGCTTTGCAACTTTGCATGGTCCATCAGAGAGTATTGCAATCAATGTCTCATCTACAACTAGTCCATCTCTACTGTCGATAGGGATCTCCCATACCTGGCTGAGAACCTGGACATGCTTCACACGACCATCTACTACTTGTTCGTCTCTAATGCCGATGGGATTTCTCCCATACCAAGCTGAGACCTAGGACGAGCAGAGGCACCGGTGTACATGACCATCTACTACCGGTTTGTCTCTATTGCTGATGGGATTTCTCCCACACTAGGTTGAGAAGCAGGACGAGCAAAGGCACCAGTGTACACGACCATCTACTACCAGTCCGTCTCCACTGTCAATGAGATTTCTCTCATACTAGGTCGAGAACTTAAACAAGTAGAGGTATCTATGTATAAGCAAGGTAGATCTCTGTCCCTTTAGAAAGGGACAGACATCTACCTTGCTTCTACAGATGTCTGTCCCTTTTAGAAAGGGATATAATCATGTAATCACTCTACCCACTCTATCACAGAGTGTCAAGGAGTAAAATCATCCTTCCCTCTTGTTAGCACTATATTTGAAATTGTGGATTGTTTAATTGAAGGGTATGGAAATGATCATATTTGAAAATTTTGTGGAAGCACCCTTTAGATTAATGGGTTAGCATGATCTTTCATCATGGGTCGTTGTATGAAGAAAGGGATTTGATCTACGGTGGTGGATCGTTTCGCTGTTTGAACATGCTCGGACGAAAGAAGTTTTCCCATTTGCGAAATTGGTTAACCGGTGGAAAGATGGGATAGACAAGATGTGAGCGGAGATAGATTTACGTTTGGAAACAATTTCGTAGATTGAACTAGCGCGGAGAAATTCAAGTTTGAAATCTGCAGAAAGTGGTAGGGGCCATGTTGATCAACGGTTGCAATAGTGGTTAGGTTTTGATCGACGGATAAGGTGCATTTCGCAAGCGAAAGTTGCTCAATTGATCAGGTTTGAAATGATTAGCGGAATGTTAAAGCTTTTCACAGTTGGATGGTTTCGATGAAGGAATATTGCAGATCAATGGTTGATATTGATTCCGCTGAATCAAGTTGTGCAAGGTGATAATGTTGAGTCTCGGTATTGAGATCTTGCGCATGAACTTCTTAGATTTCAAAGAAGAACATAGCTATGGTATAAATTACAGGAGATGCACAATGGTTATGAAACATAAAAAAATATAAGAAGCACCTACGTGGAGTTCAAAGGTTTGCTTTCTTGAGCATTGGAATTGACGATAACCTTGACTGTGCGCAAAGTGCCAACGTGGACCAGTTAGAACACTGTGCTAATTAACAAGGTAGGCATCCTGAAACTTTCCAAGTACTTCTAAAAATGGATGAAATAGAAGTGGCAGAAGTGGCAGATAGTGAAGAGTTAGGGGTTTCCTGTCAGAAGGTTGAGAAAAGCTTCGAAGACAAAAATGCTGAAGTTTTTGATACCATTTTACTGAATGAAACAATTGAGATGGCTAAAAATAAATTGAAAATTCTTAAGGACCAGGGTAGTGACACCCATGGTGTTTTCAGGTCTTTCTTTTATTTTTTCTCTGTTGACCAGACCCCCAATTGCCTTGAATTTGTTGAGTGGTGTGCGAATAATTATTCCGTAGTTGAAGAAGTCGTCATGGATAAACCGAAGTCTAGGATCCTTTGCCCTATTCATGCCTCTGTTATCTGCAAAACGCCATCTATCCTAGATGATTTTGTTCATTTATCCCAAGAGTACAAAGAAGAAAACATCATACATTTCTTCCAAGAGTCTGCAGCCGAGAGTAAGGAAGCCTTTTTTGAACTCATGTTCAAAGCCTGATAATGAGGTTATAAGTTTATCTTACCCTATTGACCTGGTTTATTTAATGAAGAAACCTAGTCGCGTATAACTTTAGCCAGTCAATTTTTGGGGTTAGACACTAATGGTTATGTTACAAAGTCACTGTTGAGTCTTTCCAGTCTTGTTGCCTTAAGTTTGATGAGTTCCTAGCTGGGAACATTCATTCTCAGTTAGTCAACTTCCACAGTACCAGAGTTTTCAGATTCTAGTCCTTTTTGCTAAAGATGTTCTTATCACGTAATGAAGATAACCTACAGTTTCCTGAGTTGGTAATCACTGATGAAATGATCTAGGATTATTGCAAGTTCATGAATTGTTTGATGGCAGAAATATACCGCACTTTCTTTCAGGAAAGACTGCCCTTGGGTATTGCCAGAGATGAAGGAAACATTGCAACTTTCCCCTAGTAAAAGGATAGGAGATTGGTTCCTTTTAAAGTCTGAAACAATTATAAGGTTATATGGATTTGTGCACCAGCCTTATGTTCTTCCAGCCTTTTTGACAACTAGAATCTTTTCTTTGGAATTTTTTAGACAAAGGATTACAGTTGAGGAAGAACACATCTTAAACTTCAGGAAGAGTCTAGATATTAAATTTCCTTGGGAGGAAGGGCGATATGCTGTCAAAAGTAGAGCTGCTCTACCAAGAATTGATAATCTGCTCAGAAGCATGGGGTTTTCTTTGGGAGCTGCTATCAACTATGATCCACACCAGGTAATCTCTAAAAGAAGATAGGCAAACAACAATAAGCCTTTTGAACATACTGAAGTAGCTAGACTCAGAGAGGCAGCGAATTGGGAAGATTATCCTAATAAAACCCCAGATAATATTAGCATGGAACAAGACTCTGTCTCATCCATACCTGGAAATAATTCTTCCTCAATGGATCTTTTTAATATAGCTGCAGTTGCTGGTAATATTTCATCATTAATAAGTTTTTTCAGGAAATTCAAAGAAGAGAGAACATTCAGGTTTCATGGACACTGAAGAAGCAGACACTGCTAGTACATCGAAGAAGCAAAAAATTGGACAAGAGGGACAAATGGTACAGGTGAAGAAGAGCAGTGTGAAAGATAAACAGAAGCAAGAAAAATCCAAAGTAACTGGTTTGGAGCTTCAGGAATATGTATTTGATGGAGTAACCCCAAATAACTATACATCAAAAGAGGAGTGGTTGAATACCTACAGGGAAGTGGCTGATAAAACATTTGATGAAACAGTAAAATTATACGAGGAAGTGAGACAATTGCCAAAGCCAGATGTAACTTTAAAAACTGTAAGGGATCATGCCAAAGATACCATGAGTTTGGCCACGACTGTTGGTAATAAGGTATCAGAGGTGAATGTGAACTTAGAGAATATCCCTACCACAGATATGATACACTTTCACAGAGAAACATGTGATATCATATATACAAGATTGCTTAAATCTACATTACAGGTGTCTAAATTGGAGTCCAATAAAAAGAAAGCTCAGGACCTCCTACGGAAAGAAAAGGTTGAGAACAAGGCCCTTCGAATTAAAATTAAAAAGTTGCAGGGGGGATTATTGAAGGTTGGTGGGCAGTCAGACAAAGGAGTAGTGGCTCAAAAGTTGTTTGATGAAAAAGAGAAAGAAGTTCAGGTGCTAAAAAAGAAATTGAAAATTCCTTCCACTCGGCTTATTCAGACCTCTGAATTGACGGAGTTTGAGAAGGAGAAGGAAGCATTAAACATTGAATTGATTGATTGTAAAGCCAAGCTGTTAAAGCTCGAAGAAAAAGAAAAACATTGGGAAATGGATGCTAAGCTTCTGATAGAAAATGAGAAGGACCTAAAAACTATGCTGGTAGCAAGAGAAAAAGAATTACAGGAAAAATGTGAAGAAGTTAAAAATCAATGTACTGTTCCTTCTGTAGAAACAGATGCAACCTCTCTTTCTAAAGCAATGTCTCAGGTAAACTTGAAAGATGTAGAACTCACAAGGTTAAAGCAACGGAACAAGAATCTAGAAGAGATAATTTTGAAAAGAGAACAAGAGAAGAAGGAAGTAGAGGAAAAATGTCAAGAACTAATAAATCAGAATACCAAGTTAACAAAGCAGGTGGTTGGCCAAATGGCCTTGTAAGGGGCCAGACATATGATTTGGGATAAGATTAATCTAAAAGCTAATAAGTTTAGACCATATTTAGATTATATTGCAGATCAGGAGAGTGCTCTAAAAGTAGCCAGACAAAATATCTTGACAGTAAAACAAGGATTAAATAAGAAGCCAATGGAAGTAGCTCAGAATGCTATCAACTTTTTAAGTACATTATCAGAAGACCAAGTCAGAAGGTTTGATATCCGAGACAAAGTGGTTGTTATCTCTTGGGCTAGAAAAGTGATTGGAAAGTATAGAATGTTGGATACTGTACAAGCTAAAGTTGATATTATAAGTCATAAAGTCAAAGAAGTAATTACGTTATTTACTCCATTGGTAAACAGAGGAATTCCTTTCTTCTGGGAGGAAAAAGGACCATTGTTGTCTCAAAAGGAACATCTGGATAAATTGGTCAATTACAGGTCAGATCACAGTAAGTTTGAAGATATTCAACAGGCTCTGTCTGGAAGAGTTGTGTTTGATAAATTGGTGGAAGAGTTCGAGTTATTATTTGATTTTAAAGTCGCGTGTGCCAAGGTGCCTAATTTTTCACATGCAGACAACATGGAGCTCAAAGTTCTGGCACATGAAATGGTTGTTGCAGATTTTCCTAAACCTAAAAATTGGAGAGCAGTTCAGCAATATGGATCAACTAAATATAAGTTACAACCATGAAGACATCAAGCAAGACAACGCAAAAAGAGTTTCAGCGAAAGATATATTTTATGATAAAATGTTATTTCTTTTTTCTCATTAGTTAAGAAGTTTTGTTATCTCAGAACTATTTTGTAATAGATAAGTGCTTTGACACATGTAACAAACAGTTGAAACCGTTAGACAATTAGGTTTATTGTTTAGCTCAAGGAGCAATTGTATAAGTATTCATACAGTTGATGAAGTGAGGGTTGGGACCCGTGAGATTTTGAAGATTTGTGTATTCAAGTATTTCTTTAAATTACAGAGCTGAAAGTTGGCGTCTTTCAGAGATTCATGTGTTATTTCATGTTGCAGTCTGTACTTTCCCTTCTTATGTGAATGTTTTTCCAGTTTTATCTCTCCATTATGTTTTCCTTCATGTCTGAAATGAGAGTATAACAGTTTGGAATTCATATTTACTATGCTCTAGCTCTTCTTTTCAGATGTCCACCAAACCTTTCTTCTAAGGTTGATACATAATTCATTTTTACAATGCTCTGTGTTAGTGGTTTGGTCATGTTCTTCATTTTTCACCAGACAATCAAATTTTGACTGCGATTGAGTAGCTACCTTGCTTCCGTGTTAGACACTGAGAGGGGGGGTGAATCAGTGTAAAGCAATTTTACAGCTTTTCTTAACTTGTCACAATTAACTATCAATTCATCATTTCATTATTCTACCAATCTCATAAACATTTCATAAACATCTTTCACTTCATCATTCACATAGCATAAGCATTTCAATCATAAGAAACCATAACACAAAAGAACACAACACCATATAATTTTGTAATCTTTTTGTATTAGTTTTGGTCCGGCTACAACCGTTAGGTAAAATCAACACCTACTGATACATAGAGCACCTACTCTTCATCCAGGTCCCTGCCTGGTTTTCTTAGACCCTGCTAAGAAGGGTTTGAGGTATCTTAACCTCAAAAGCAAGACAAGCTTGCTTTTACAGTTAAAGCTCACTGTCACATCATCTCATCTGTTTCTTCAATCTGTTCTGCTGCTTGTCAATACTGCTGATCCTCTGCTCAACACTCTCATCAATACTGCTGCAACACACTTCTCAAACTTCGTTGTTCATCAACACCAGCTCTTCAGTCATCTTGTTCATTTGCTCACTGTTGCTCAACAACCTCTGTACTCGAGTTACTGTTAAATCATCAAGGTCTGCTCAACAATCTCTGCTTTGCTCATCAACCATGTTAACACTGCCCATCAATACTGTTGCCCAATTTCAGTCAACCTACAAAGCATCTCATGTCAATGACCTTTGACTTTCTGCTGTAAGAGTTGTTCTATATTCTCTTACTGTTGCTGCCTTAAGCACAGTATGCTCATGCCCAGATGCTTCACTACTGCTGTAACTTCTGGAATACTTCAAATTCTGCTTCAAGCCTTTCTCTTTCAAGCTTGAGATAGCTGGAGTAAGATGTAACAGGATCAATACTTACAAGGAGAACTTGGACTCTTGCACATTCATTATGGTTAAGACATCATTCAAGTATCAACATGTCATATGCTAGCCGGTTTCAAGGGACTGTTTGATATGGAAGTGTTTATATATACACTCGGTAGACACACCATAGAACTCACTATGTCCTCAACTGCTTGGACAACTTGAAACACAGTAAATGGGCTAGGAAGATAGCCTGAATCCTGTATCAGCTTGTTTCCAAAGTCTTCAAACATTTACCCACACAAGCAACTTGGTTGTGTATCATACCATCACTGATTGCCCGCATCATACAGTAGTATTACATTACTGTATACTGAATATTGTATGCATACCACATCACTGTCTGACCACTGTATACAAAACTCAACAGTGTATGTATGTACAGGCCATCACAAAACTGGGACTGTTTCCTACAGGTTCATTGATTCCCTTTTGCAAAATAAACATGAGTAAACTATATTTAAGATCAAGGAAAACAAAGAGCATGTATCCATTAAGTGCCCTTAGAATTGAAAATATGGACGCTCCCAAGTGTAATGCACTAGTTCTCGTTACTGTTAATATTTCAGGTTACTCTGAAAGTGCACTCTAACAATGAGGATGAGTGTCATGAATCACATCTGGGCCTGTTTTCTTCTTTTGACAGTAACCTACAGCAACGTACCTTGATTCTGGGCAATTATTGGTGACAAAGCATTAATATGGGTTGCTGGTTGGTTTTAAGGTCCTGTTGTATTGAAGTCATTAGAGGAAGCTACAGTAGTATAAACAACAATATCTCAGCATGACTCCATCCCTTCCTATGTGCTTGTTCACTTACTGGTGAGCCCATACTTATAAAGGATTATTTTGCATCATCCATGGGGATTATTTAGGGACTGTTCATGAAGCAAATATGGCAACAACAGTCACCAATTTTGCCTTTGTTCAGCTGTCCCTTAATTCTTTTCTGCCTTAGAAGCTCTGTCTAGAAGAATCATTCCACGTTGAAGCCTATTGATGAGGATCTGGACTATCTTAATGGAGCACTTAGTCAGGAAATTGAACTCAAAAAGGGTCATTTCAGGACTTCTTCAGGCATCAGCATCAAAATCACTATTGACAGCCAATGTTAACTCCAACAAAAATATATTCTAGTCAAATGAAGAGTGTGCCTAACTTCTAAGAGCGATTCCAACACTTTGATTCCATTGTATACCACATTTCTGAATGCCCTTGAGCATTAAATGAAGAACAAGACACATGTATAAGAGGCTGCAGTCCTAGATTTGTATCTGCAGTTTAATCTGGTCACTTTGAGGCCTGGTAATTGAAGACGGAAGCCATAAAGAAGACTCATGTAACATATTCAAATCCAAAGAAAGTGGGTCTCTCATACTCAAAAGGATAACCAGTTCAGACCTTCTGGCTTCCTATGACAGTCCATTAGCAGACGTTGTACAACTGCCCTACTTGTAACAACATACTTTGATAAAGCATCATTGAAGAAGGGTTCTTTTACTGGATTTGGATCTTTATGTCAGCCTCAAGCCACAACCCAATGCACTTCTCCTCTTCCCTAGGTCTCAGACATACTTCAAACTGCGTCAATCTTATAAAGGATACCTGCAGTATGAGGAAAGAGCTTATTTTAGCAGGGCGCATCTTTGGAGGATAGACTACCACGTATGAGGGGCCATTGCATAGGTTTGTTACCACTCCAGGGCAGAGCTAAATCAGACCGCAGACAGCCTCATATCAGTACCCTTGGATCAAGACCAAAAAGAAAACAATTCAGACTGCTGATCCCACGAAATTTCCTCAGTCCAGCGAGCTGCTCCCACGAATTTCACTGCTCCTGCTGTTCTGCGGCTGCCTCAGACCCTAGACCCCGAAAAATATCTCAGAGTATTCCACGAAATTTTCACCCTTCAAAAGTGAAGATTTGAGCTGATATTTATACTAAATCTCCACATAATTTTTGCAGGGCCGACCTTCCATAAAAAATATTGATTTTTTATTTTTTATTTATTTTTGTTTATATCTGGACGGAGCTGACTTGTCTTGAAATTTTTTTTTGGAGAACATTAAGGAGTTGACTTTGCAATTTGCATTTTGGATTATTCCTTAATTCAAGGAAAGAAACCCATGTAGATTTTATTAAGAGCTAAACACTCCATCGTGGAGATTCATTAAGGCTGTTGGGACTTGGCACTTGAGATTCACATTTTTGATCTGCTGCGAGTATTCAGGCAAGCTGTTTGTCTTGACTTTTGATTTTTAGACTGTCCATTTTGCTACAGATTGAATACTCGCATTGCTGGAGACTTTCAGGCTTGTGCTTTTGCATAATTCTCAACCAACTTTGACAGTTAATCAAGCATCTGCAATCAGCTATTTGTTCCATCCTTAAATTGATCTAACCTTTACCATCCCGGTGACATCCTGTGGGGCCACTTGTAAGGTTATTTTGGCATTAATGACAATTTCATCAACACTCTGTTTAAAATTTCCATGCAAAAGCTCTGTTTATCTATATTCATATTTTGACTCCATAGCCCAATGGTCATGTGTTTAGTTTCAACCAATTTTACGGATTACAAACAGTTTTGCTTATACATATCTAGTCTTGTTAATATTTTGTGAGAGATCCCTCTTGGAAGAGAAAAAAAAGCCAGTTTTCTCTTTAAAAGTGGTTTTTGCTGTTACCTGGGAATAGCCTTTACAACCTTGGGTAATTTTCTAGAGTTAACACCTCTTACTGAGGTATATAATCATGGAACCAATCTCCCGACTCCATCACAGAGTGTATGGGAGTAAAACCATCCTTCCCTCTTACCAAGGTATACATTCTACATCATTTCCAAGACTCTCACTTGGTGAGAATGTCCGTGTCTGGAGCCTCACACTACTAGCCAATACATAGCACCTCGAGTCTAAGCAAGACTACATTAGAGCCATTCAACACTAATTGTGAGTGAACATTTAGCTCGATGTTATCTAGATGAGAACTGTGTCTGCACCTTGAGTCTAAACAAGACTACACCAGAGCCATTCACCACTAACTGTGAGTGAACACTCATCCTGATGCTGCATACTGGAGCCAATAGCATCTTGAGCCTTGTGCCAGGGCCATTCACCACTAGCCGTGAGTGAACATTAAGCCTGATGCGGCTCACCTCATCACTAAATCGTATTGGCATCATACAGAAGCACCAGTGTGCACCAACCTCTCCATCCCTTTTAGGATGTCTGAGAGATCTCCTCACTTCTTTCAAAGTGATCGGGAGAATGCATGGTGTGTGTATAATCGTCCTTCCCTCTTAGCGGGGGAAATAATTGTGGGATTAATCTCCCACTCCTTCTCAGAGTGAGTGATCAGGGAGAATGTACGGTCCCATCCTGCACACATATCAACGAACAGAGGCATCAATTATATTGGGGCAGCCATTTTTGTTCTGCCCCATTCTAGACATGAAATGCAAATGAATGAAATAATCACATAATTGAATTCATGCACATATATGAGAGAGTGTTAAGAGATTAGTCCCCACCCCATTACAAGGTGTCCAGGAGGTCTCCCTCTGTGTTGGAGCACTTTGCTCCCTCTTAATCTGAGCATCTTGCTCCCTCTCTGAGGGGTTCACAGATACGATGTAAGTATCCATCCTAGTGACAACTAGATTCATCAAGGATCCTTCAACTGTTTTGTCTGAATCAAGACAACAACGCCATCAGTGTAGTCACAGTCATCATGCTTGATCTGCTTGTGGGATTATAATAAACTCACTTCATAACTTAGGATAAAATATTTAATCAATTTTGATTGATTTCCTACCCACTAGCCCAGATAGTTGGCATCCACTTGCACCACATAGTCAACACTTGCCATACATGCCATAGGAACGCTTCAATTCTGATTCTGGGTTGATCTTGTCCACTTTATTGACTGCCAGAATTAGTAACTATGCTTTCCTGCAAATTTTGTCTTTTACTGCTTTATTCCAGCTTTTCTATGGATAAGGTAAAGCTAGTAAACTAGGAAACTGCTATCTTTTGTTGCCAACCCATCCTCCATGATTTTCTCTCCATATTCTAGGATTAGCGTGTTTTTCCATCACTCTTGACAACTCACTCATGCTTTTGCTAATTCGTGAGTTCCTTGATTGATTTGGGAAGTGCTTTAGCCACCTATGGAGGTTTATCATATTTAGTAAGTCTATCTTTTTGAGCTTGATGAGTTGTCTCCAATACAACCCAATTTTATCTATGCGAGATGTACTATTTATGTACACTATTATTCATCATTATTCAATGGAAGGATACACTCCAATATTCATCTCTTCATTCATGTGATTCAATCTCTATTCTTCTCTCTATTTTTCCTGTGTATGCTTGTGAGAATTATCTTAATAGCAATATCTACTTCCTATGCTTCTTCTTAGCATCTTTACCCATAGCATTAGAGATGCTATTTCTACAATGTTCAGGATCTCAACTGTGCACTTCCTTGACCAACATATGCAGTAGGCCAGGATCCTCATCTTGAGGGCTAACTCCCTCTGTCTCCTTAGAAATCGGTTGAGTAATTGTTGTCCTCCAGAATCCATTTGCTATGACTATGTGGAAAGAAACTGCTTTCCATAATCGTCGAAGAGACGAACAACTGTAGCAGAGAGATCGACATCCGTAGAAGCCTTCCACTTCTAATCACCAAATCTCTACATGAGATCATTCTGGGCCTGTGATTCGTATGCACTCGGTCCTCATCCGTCTTCTGTTATAACTTCCTTTTAATTGTTTCGATTGGAAGTCATCGTTCTTTGTGGGCTGAGGGTCATGCTTCTAGAAGCTTTCTGCTTTCGATCCATCTACATATCAACAGGATCACTTGTCCTTCAGACCAAGTTTCATCATCCTCTTCTTGTAGACCACAGGATTCCTTAGAAGTCAAATCCCGTTAGATGGTTAGCAACATTGCATAATTAAATCAATGCATCAACAATAATTTATCCAAGTATATAGGCATCTTTTAGCCATTGCTTTGGCACAACACACACATGGCTATTATTTGGATACTTGAAGTCTCCATTATAACATACCATCAAGAGTGTGCACTACTCTAAGTATGCTAGAAGGAGACGTCATCCAAGAGGGATCCATGAACTCTTGTGCAACATTATGGCCTAAATCATACTACATGAGCCTACTATCAATACAAGAACTATATTACATGCTCAACAATTTCTAGGAATCTAGATCTGCATGAAACATATTCAAAACAATCAAATCTAATCTACCAAAGTATGTAAAATCAAATACTTATCTTTTATTGTTTTGTGGATGGGCTCCCACTACTAGAGTCCCCTGATCTTCATATGCTTGTTGGAAGATCATCGCAGTCTGGATCTTCATATCATCACCTCAATATGGAGATCACTAGAAGAAGAACTTCGAATAATCATCATTCCTTGACTTCTTGTGAGGAGTGTCTTCATCAACATCATCGGTTGAGGCTTCATGCTTCCTTTTGTTTGAACTTCTACAATTTCTAGCATAGTGGCCATATGTCTTGCACTTGAAGCATTGTATATGCGAGAGATCCTTCTTCTTCTTCTGATTTGGAGAAGGACTTGATCTCCTTTTTTGGTGCTTGTGATTGTGAAACTTTCTTCCCTTTTCCTTGCCTTTCTTGGCATGGGCCATGAATACTCCTAAAGTTGAGTGCCATGAAGTCTCTATCTTGTTGCAATCCTCGTTTCTTCCTTGGTGCAATCTACCGATAACCTATCAAATTTGGGCAACTTGGTTCGACCACTTATGGTTTGAATGAACGACTCCCAAGATGTTGGAAGACCATTTAGAGTAGTCATGACAAGCTCCTTATCATCGATGGGTTCCCCACTGGACCTTAACTTGCCCCTTAGTTTTGTGATCCTCATGAAGTATGAGGCAATTGGTTCAGACTTGGACATCTTCATATTTGATAGTTGGTTCCTCAATGTGAGAGTCACATTGATGCTACTGTGCTCAAATAACTTTTTTAGGGTTTTGAACATCTTTCTAGCTGTCTACTTTTGTGAGATTTGAGGAACCAAATAATCCCTGACTGAGTTTACTAATATTCTCCTAGCTCTGGCATCATTCTTCCTCCATTGAGACTTGTCTTCTTTAGCTTCTGGTTTTGGAACCTTCTCATTGACAAACTTCAAAAGATCTTTTTCTTCCAAGATGAGAAGAACGTTAGACTTCCAAGATATGAAGTTGATAGCTCCATCAAGACGATCTTCAACCTTCATTCCAATTATTTTGCTTACAGATCTGAACCAACAACCTTAGTAGGAGCTAGGTCAAAAAATGAAGTTTGGAATCTTGTGAAACTGAATTCACAGGTGGATGCGTCCTATTAAGGCGAGTTGAGAGAAGATAAGATCGAGCCAAAACTGTGGACGAAACAACAAAAAACTTGAAACCCTAATTGTCGCAATAGCTGTAGCAACAAAATTAGGTAAAAATGAAACTTCTCGGAATTTGATTCTTTACCAAAAGACACGCCTCCCCTAGATCAAACTTTCCAAGTCTCATTTTCTCCAAAAATGTTGAGGGAAGGTCGTCAAATAACAAGCCCTAGTTCCCGACAATGGCTTTTTCTAGAACTGCTCCGATACCATGCTAGAAATTGGCAATTGTAAAACTAAGATCACTAGAAGAAGGACAAAGCATAGAAACAAACTACGCGTGGAGCTCGTTTAACCACGGTGATGATCTATCACCTCCCAACCATAGACAATACAACACTATTGTCTTCCCTTAGCTTAGACCTTCCAATATAGAATGATGTACATCTAGATGGTTGTAGCAAACTTTCCAAGTCTCGTTTTCTCCAAAAATGTTGAGGGAAGGCCTTCAAATAGCAAGCCCTAGTTCTCGACAATGGGTTTTTCTAGAGCTACTCTGATACCATGTTAGAGATTGGCAGTTGTAAAACTAAGATCACTAGAAGAAGGATAAAGCATAGAAACAAACTAAGTGTGGAGCTTGTTTAGCCACGGTGATGATCTATCACCTCCCCACCATAGACAATACAACACTATTGTCTTCCTTGAGCTCAGACCTTCCAATATAGAACGATGTACATCCAGATGGTTGTAGCGAACTTTCCAAGTCTCGTTTTCTCCAAAAATGTTGAGGGAAGGCCTTCAAAGAGCAAGCCCTAGTTCCCGACAATGGATTTTTCTAGAATTTCCTTAATACCATGTTAGAAATTGGCAGTTGTAAAACTAAGATCACTAGAAGAAGGACAAAGCATAGAAACAAACCAAGTGTGGAGCTCGTTTAACCCATAGTTTTAAAAATCGGTGAAATCCATTTCAGAATCGGTCGATTCACCGAGTTGAAGGCAAACCGAACCGAATCGGTCTGGAAATCGGTTCGGTCGATCGGTTTGGTACCAAACCGACCGATTTATGTAAAAAACTGGTCCGATCGACCGATTTATGTAAATAACCGGTTTGATCGGTCAATTTATGTAAAAAATCGGTCGATTTTTTACTCAGATTTTTTTATTCTCAGACATGGCGGGTCTGCAGACTTGAAAAAAACACAGAAATTTCATTGTTTGCCTTGTTTTTTCCTAACCTAACCTATCCTAACCCTAGGGCCTAAATATACTTAATGAACCCCCCCTCACACTCTATTTCCCTATGCCTATTCTCATTGTGGAGCAACGCTGCAGCAGTAGCAATTTGCAAATAGTGTGACTGTGTCAGTGAGGGGAAGCCATGGGGACAGTGGACTATATAGTATGTAGTTGATGATGTATGACAATTGACAATGTAGTATGTAGTTAACTATCTAGCATGTTTTTTGGACTCTACAGGCCATATAGCCTATAGGTAACCTACAGGCCTCATAGGTTATTTATTTTGTTCCAGTCCCAGTCTCCTACATATGTATTGCACAATACACTTTGTGTAATTTTAAAATATTCACTCTTATATGGTATATAGTATATACATGAGCAGACTTTAGATATTTTGTCTCTAATGCTTTGGAATCATGGATTAAAATCTTGAAAATGTTGTTTTTCTTTAAAATTTAAATATTTGATGTATTTTTCTGTAAACCGAGTCATTAAATTCAAATCGGCCAATTTATGACTGATTCATTACCGATTCCGATTCCGATTCCGAGTTGACCCTCCACCGATTCCGATTTTTAAAACTATGGTTTAACCACGGTGATGATCTATCATAGTATCACCTCTCAACCATAGACAATACAACACTATTGTCTTCCTTGAGCTTAGACCTTCCAATATTGAACGATGTACATCGAGATGGTTGTAGCGCAACCCCAAGAAAATAAGAGAGAACCTCTCCGCAATGGAGAAACCTCAGAAAACAGTCTCGTAGTTGCAATAGCGAACTTCTCTAGCTGAGGGTGAACTTGTCTTGCAGTGCTCAAGCTACTGTGTGTCAAAATGAGGAGGGGGGCACCCTCTATTTATACTATTTCCATTGAAATTAAATTGGGGCCGACTTGATAAATTTTTCCACTGTTTGGGGCAGTTTGACCCAGTGGGTCGACTTGTCTTTGGGGAAGATAAAATAAGTTTTATTTAATTCTTTTTCTTCTGTAATTCTTCCCCAAGGTTTACATTAATTCTTTCAAGGGTTTACATGATTGATTACATCAATATAATCTCCCGTAGGAGGTACAAAATATTACAATAAGAATAACTTTCAAAGTTGCACAAAATCCAACACTTTACTCTTGCTCATGCGGATGAAAGTTGGATGAATTCTTTGGTTATGCTCATGCTTGTTAGATGCTAGGAATTGTTGGAAGAACACATAGCTTAAGTAAGTCAAGGTTTTTGTCTTCTTGGTGAAAGGTACGTGAACTCTTGTCTTTTGAATGGTTGAATGGTATCCCTAGGGCTGCATTTTGCTTGAATAGAACCTCTTATCTACCTTCTATCCTCTTTGCATGGTGGAAAACACTCCCAAGAGGAGTTTTTCTCTAGTTTAGCCTTGGATCTCCAATCTTGCCCTAGAGTAGCCTCTTATGATGAACCCTAGAGGTTGTCACAAGAAGCCCTAGTTTAGTAGACAAGGGAGAAATTACTCTAAGAGGAAAGCTGGTCACCTTTCTCTAGGGATAGGGTTATTAAGGGTATCATCCATAAAAACCCTAGTTATCAACTTTTATTAAATTCTGCTTGCATTCTCATGTGTAATTTTGCATTTTCATGGTAGAATTAGGGCGAGAATTAGATCTGCAATTTTATGTCTAAAACCCTAATTTTTTTTTTCAAAATTTTGGCCACCCTAAAATTTAGGCCCTCTCTCCTACAAATTTGACTTGCCTTGTTTGTTCCTAGAAACCCTAGGGAAAAATTTAGGATCCCTAAAAATCCTACAAAAAAATTAAATTTCCGAAAAAACCCTATAGTAAAACTCTAGATCTGCCCTAAAACAGTCCTAAAGCCTCTTTTCCACCATCCCTAAGACCTGGGACTTCTCCCTCTCCTCTCTCCTACCTCTCGGCCCTCTCTTTTGCAGCCATAACAGGGCTGTAACAGCCCTCCTTTCCCTCTGTGACAGGTCTGCAACAAATCTGCACACTGTCCTTACCTAACACCCCCCCCTAAAACCTCCCTCCTAGCTACCAGCGCTGCCCTACCTAGGCAGGCGCTCCTCTCCCTCAGTTTGTTCTCCCTTCTAACACCCTTTTCAGCCCTAAAACGAGCTCTTAACATCCCTTACCAAGTGGCCTTTTAAACCAGCTCTCTGCTGCTCCAAACACAGTCCTGCAAAAGGTGACAAACAGAGGTTAGTATATATATATATAAATGATGAATTCATGATTTATTGGATGCTAATGTTGATGATGGCTGCTAATGGTGAACTAATTAACACATAAAAACTAATGATAACAGTCTCAGAGGGTGTTGTAAACATTGTTATATTGGTTACCACTGTCATTCTGATTTTAGTGATTTATGATGCGATATTTGTCACATAACTTAATGCTGATATACTGTTATATATGCGACCTATTTGCAAGATTTGTCATACTGAACACATGCTGATATAATACTAATGCTGCCTATTCATCTATGTAAATGCACTTAGTAAATGATGTTGAAATGCTGAGCTTGAATGCCTAATGATTAGTGGTAATTGTTAGTCAATTTGTAACCATATATTTGCATGCATTTGAACTGTGCTTGTCTTATAAAATCCAAGACCATGTTATGCTAAATCAAATAGATACACAAACGTCTATGGTTGGCTCTTACATATCATCTTTGGACTGACACTTAATTAGGAGCTAAGTCACCTGGTTCGAGTTTGTGTTTGAATTCAGAGAACTTGAAATTCGACAAAAAAATGGCAAGAAAAAAATTGATAAAATAGACAAAAAATTCGGCATTAAGTTCGAGGTACTATAAATTTGAAAATTAAAAAATCTTTCATTTTATACGTAAATATTAAATATAATATTGATATATAAATTATTTAAATATTATAAAATTTATTTTCATTGAATCTAGCGGTGTGGTTTAATTTAGAACGCCAAACTTTCAAATTTAAAAATATATCAGTAGGGTATTTAATTTTACATCTTTAATTTCATTCTTAATAAATTAAAAAATATATGATTTTTAATAAAATACTTTTTGCTTTGGTTGTCCACTTTCCCACCCCGTCGACCACCGTTCATCCCTCGACCACTTGAGGCCACTGTTCCACCTTTCGACCGACTGAGAGGCAGTAAAGATAGAACCCGCGGGCTGTTTGATAGAACTTGAGATTGCGTTAATAGAATCTTTGTGGCGTGGGAGGGCCCCCCTCGCAAACCCAGGTGCGTGCATAGATCCATGATCTGCAAGGAACTGATCCAACTTTTGAAACTTCAATGCTGCCGCGGAGTCACACTCCAGGAAAAACGAAGTTAGGGGGCCAGAATCTAGGGACGGCCGGGCTCACATTCCAGGAAAAATGAAGACAAGGGCAACAAAATTTAGGGTAGGGTTTACCTGCATAAAAAATCAGCGATTTTTTCAAAAAAAATTGGGTTGCCGCAAAAATCGCTGAATTTCAATTTTGAAGGCAAAAAAACGTTGAATCCGGTGACTTAGATTAGGAGTAACTGTGACAATACTTTTTTCATGCATACTTGACTCCTTAATGCACCAATCACTAATACTATTGCATTAGAAAGGTCTGGATTTGATTTCCTAAGTATCTTTCAGGTGTATCAATTAAGGGCTTTCCCCTTGGAGGGCAAGTCTCTTTGAAGAAATTATAGACTTGTGATTGAAGTGACATTGGGTCACGATTCTTGTATATGCTTATTGGGTACTAGCCCTGCTAGTTTGCTCGGTAACACCCTCTTCCAAGTCTTGTGACATATTTCCACAAGGGTGTTGGGTTCTCTTTGGTTTTCTTTCCATCACCACCATCACTATCATCCTCATCCTCATCCTCCTTTTCCTCTCCCTCCTCTCCATGATATTGTTAAAGTTTAGGGTTAGGTTAGGATTTATAAAAATGATTCTTTAGTGCATAAACAAAATTATGAAACAAAATTCGATTTAGAATAGCACTGCTGCAATAAATTCAAACATAATTTTCATCTCTTTCAACTTTAACACTCCACTGGTCACTGCGTTAAAGTTGGTCCTTGATTTACCAAATGCCATGTACAGTAGTAACTATATTATAACTGATAAAAACAATAATAATGTATAGGAAGTAGTCTTCCACCAAGTTTCCGGGACGGGGGGGCGTGGGAGCGGGGAAATGCACATTGGGGACGTGTAGAGACACCCCAAAATTTTGGGGTATTTTGGGGGACGGGGGGGGGGCGGAGAGGTGTCAGGGTCCCTAACATAGTGGGGTGGGTCTCTAAAATTATAAAAAAGAAAAAAGAAAAATAATAAAAATATGAACCCCAACATATAAACATATAAATTCCTCATCCCATCACCATTTGCATACTAGCATGCTTATGTTCGCGAAGAATTTAGTGTAATTTAATGTAATCGTTATAGCCAAGCATATCATATCGATGTTTGTTTCTTTTTAGTTGTTTCTATTTTGTTTTAAAATGACCATTTAGTGTAAAAGCCTAAAATTTAAGATGAATCATTTCTTTTTTAAGTAAAAAAATTTAAAAGATCGAGGGCAGTGGGGGCCTGTTGGAGCCCCCCAATTTTAGGAGGGGGCGTGTGGGAGCCCCCCAATCTGGGAAACTCCTAGACCCGCGTTTCCCCAAGTTTCGCAGAAAGGGGGGCGTTGGGAAACGTTTCCTATGGAGCCCCCCCAGCCCCCGGGGCATGGGAAGCGTAGGGGGCGAGCCCCCGACCCTGGGAGGCATGTCCCCATGGAACACTGATAGGAAGTAACAATACTAATCTAGAGTTGTTTTTGGATCAGCCTTATACTCAAATACTTTTGTGGAAGTAACAATACTAATCTAGAGTTGTTTTTGGATCAGCCTTATACTCAAATACTTTTAGGTTCTGACTTTGTCTTTGAAGACAAGTCACCAAAGGAACATAAGTTATACCTTGAGAGAGAATATAGGTAGCTGTAGGAGAGAGTTAGACAAGTACAAACCTTTGAGTGGTAACCAAAACAATCTAGAGAAACATTTCAGAAATGAGGAAGGCCCAACCCTAGTCTTACCAGCTCACAAACTCACAGTTTTGTCATAGGCAACCCACTAAGGTCCTAGATCAACTCAGAACAGTCAACAAAGTCCACATCCCAACCAAGAAGGATCACCACAGTCTACGACCCAACTCAGTAGGCCTCACACAGGTCACGACCTAGCTTCAAAGGGTGCAAAGAAGTCATGACTCAGCTCAGGAGGGCTACTACAACCACGACCTAGCCTTAGAGGCTCCATACAAGTCATGGGTCAGCCCAGGAGGGATACCATAGCCACGACCTAGCCTTAGAGGCTGCAAACAAGTCACGCTTCAGCAGTGAGACACAGTCACTCAGCATAAAAAATTGTCACGCTTTAGCAGAGAGACACAATCACGCTTAGCAGAAAAACACATTCAACAGTCCACGAAAGAGGACACAATCACAACTAGCAGAAGAAGACACAGTCACGGATCAGTAGCAACAAGTTCTCTAGCAGACAAGGATCAGATCTGAACTTTTCTCATGTCAATATGCTCTCAACTTTTCTCATGTCAATATGCTCTCAAGAATGAAGTTTAGAATTTAATTTATAATCTTGACAAGCCTTCTAGAAAGGTCTTCCAGGTAGCCCCTAAGATTTATGATAGTTACCAAATATAACATATAATAATGTTAGGTTGACTTAGGATAGGATACCAATGGTCCAATGGTCTTACAAAATAAAAACCATAAAATAAAAGTTGACTTAGTATAGGGTACCAATGGTCTTACAAAATAGAAACCATAAAATAAAAGTTGACTTAGGATAGGGTACCAATGGTCTTACAAAATAGAAACCATAAAATAAAAGTTGACTTAGGATAGGGTACCAATGGTCTTACAAAATAAAAACCATAAAATAAAAGTTGACTTAGGATAGGGTACCAATGGTCTAATGGTCTTACAAAATAAAAACCATAAAATCAAAGTTGACTTAGTAAAGGTACACACAATAAGAGTGCTAGGACCAAGTAGAAGATAAAGGACCATAGGTCAACCAAAGGGGGTCACAATAAGAAGGTAAGACAACCCTCATACAAAACCAAGGTGTACCATAAAGGTGGACAAACAACCTGTTTTACCCAAAGGAACAACAAGACCAAGGACTTTAATCTTTTCTCTCTCTCAAGGTACATTGTTTCATGTGTTCCATATATATTTTTATCATCACTGTATAAGGAGTAGATCCAAACTGGATGATGTGATCCTTTAGTCCTCAATACTGCTCCTAAGGGTTAGGTGCTAGTGACATCATCAAGTGGTGACCAACCCCTTGACAAACAACCTAGCAATAACCGATTAGCAGAGAGGACATCACACATCATCATCTTGGTCTACTTGACCAAGATTCACCTGGTTAATTGACTAGGAATGCTCTTGCAGGAATTGCTTGGTCCCAGACTAAGAATTTGCCTGGTCCCAGACCAAGTCTCTGTCTCAACCTACAGGATCTGCTTGGACATTGTGTCCAAGAAACTGTCTGGTCCCAGACTAGAATACCCTAGAGACATATCGGGGCCCTAACCATATGTTAGGGACTTTGCCATGGCATCAACTTGCTTGGTCCCGGACCAAGAACCCCAAGAGACTACTAGGGGACCTAAGGTAACTTCTAGGGTCTTACTCTACCCTAGTTAACTGACTAGGGTACCATCCTCCCTGAGAATGGGTCTTGCAGCTGCACTAACTTTAACAGATATGTGCTACTACTGACTTCTTCATCCTCTTCATCGCTTTGCATTCAATTTCCAAGCAACACCATCATAATAAAAAATCGGACCATCTTGCTTATAGAGAATAACCCTTTGCTTTCAATGGAATAGGGGAGAAGGAATGGGAAAGAATAGGAGAAGAAAACATACAAGCATTCAAGCCATAAAATATACAAGTTTATATGGGAAAAGAACAAGAATGAGTTTAGAGCCTATCACTTTGGCTCTCCAATGGGGGTTGAACCCTATGAAAGCCTTCAATCTCCCCTCCAAGTTCTTCAAGCTCCTCAGCAAATCTCCAAATGCACTCCAAGCTCTACAATGCCTTGCAAAGATGAATGAAATGTCAAGAATGAGGAGAAAGGGAGTGGGGGAGTGCTTTATAGCCCAGGCAAGCTCCCCCCAAAAAAGAAAAATGCTCTTTCCATCTTCAAGTCGCGAGTTTGCCCAGGGAGGGATTTCGGGAGTGTTAGGTAGCAATTTAGGTGTAGATTTTCCAGAGGTCTCCACTCATTTTGGAAATCTAGATCTCAACATGGCTATAGATCTCACTAATCCCAGATTTATAAAACTCAAATCACATAAGCATATAATCAAGACTATAATCAATAGCACATGAGATCTCCACAACTTCTAATACTGATAGCAATCACACACATTAAGACTCGGGTTTTTACCCTATAAACCCCAATGGGGAAAACCAACATCTCTGGGGCTTTCTTCTATCTCAAGCCCTGAGCAAATAGTATAGAAGAGAGTACAATCAAAATTTAGAGAAACAATAGAGAATCTGATGGGCCAAAGCCCTAGATCTGCAGCAGTTGCAACTGTCGCTCTTGGGAAATGTGCCCCCAGCTGTCTGCTCTCACGCTGGAACTTTTAACTCAGTCACTTCCAATCTCTGGAAGCCATACACTCTCTCTAACCTCGGAAGGGCTACTCCCTCTGCCCTTCCTCTCAGTACTGCTTTGTCTGAAGAAGATCTGTGCACTCAAACTCTGAATGACGTACCCAACTGTACAACTACGCCCTCTCTGCTCAGAAGCACGCCCTATCTGTTTCACCTCAGTCCAACTCCGACTCGGGTCTCAGTGAACCCTCCTCAATCACTGATGAAGGATCCTCTGCTCCTCTTGGCCCTCATTGTTCCTGACTCCATAACCCTTGGATACGGAACTCAACTACTGAAATCCACCACTTAAGATATTGGAAGTCTTACAATATTTATGTTTGCCAATCTGGAAATTACAACAGGGCTTAATGGAAGATTGGCAATCCTAATAGGGAACCCCCCCTTGTGCTGGAAAAGAACCAGCTTAAAGAAATGGCAGCAACGACTGAGGTGACTGTGAGTGGTGCTTCTATTGTACCTAAGTTTTTATCTTTGTGTTGGACTTGAATATTTTTGATGTGCAGATTTTAGAGGTAAAATGGTGCATCCTAGGCTAGGAGAAAACCCTAAACCTAATTATGCCTAGCGTAATGCGTCCTGTCTGCATGTATAAATCGGCCAGGAATAGAGCGCCACTAAGAAAGAATTGAATGCATGAAGGCATGCTTCTGCCTCCCAGGTAACTGCACCCTGTTGCAGATCTGGAACACTCCTTTTATCCATACACTTTCCAAATTTTAAAACTCAGACTTAAATAAAGAAAAAACAACTTCTAATCCTGGAAAATGCATATGCTATCCTAAATATGGAACAGCGCTTCCAAAACAGGAAAAAATGAAACATGACATCTCTAAGCATGCATGCATATGTCCTCTACCTTGCCTACATAAGTGCTGTGCCTCATCCCTACTACCACTGCTTCGCCCTTATCCAATGTACCTCACTGCTTTGCACAGAAACCCAGATGAAGGATCTGCTGTAGCTGCTGCACTGCTGCTGAAGAACAGTGATTGAAGCAACACGATAAGGTTTAACATGGTGTACATTGTGTGTATGCAAGTTTATCATACTTATTGTGATTTATGTTCATCACAGAATCACTACCCACTCATAAAGTACATCATCATATTGTAATGATAATTCTGCCAGTTACATGTCAAAGTCCCTAAAAGGGAAAATAAACTAAGAAAAATTATATGAAAGGGACTAGCTTGCAGCTAACATTTTTATTCTCTGTTGTCAAGTCAATATTTTGCAATTTCCTGTTTTTACTGTCTCTGAATTTCCCATGCTAGTAATTTAATATGCACAATTCACTGCTTTCTTCTTTTTTGTGTCTTAGATTGCAGAAGACCATATATAGTAAAAAGTATGGTGTTGACTTGATTTGCTTCACCAATCATGCAACATCAGTACTGTACTCTTCAAAAAATGGCTGGGATGGTATGTATACAGGATGTGGTCTACCTTATTTAGATTGCCCATCTCTAATTTTAATATATTTAAGTTTGTACAAGAAATATTATGACATGGATTGCTCTGTCTCCAGAATCATTGCGACATCTTTCCCTCATGGACAATAAATATCTGCGTTATTTCAAAGGTCACCATGATAGGTATATTTTTGTATGAACATTTACGGTGCATGTTTCAAGTAATTGTAATTCTCAAAAAGATGATTGCTACCATATTTTTCAAATCATTCATCATCTGATATGTCTAGTGCTGCCCTCAGGGTGGTTTCCCTTTGTATGTCTCCAAGGAGTGAGTGCTTCATGTCAGGCTCCTTAGATCGCACTGTGCTTCTTTGGGATCTACGAGTTGACAAGTGTCAGGTTATTTTTTAAACCATTGATTCTTTCTCAAGAGATGAACCATCTACTTGGCTGTAATGAAGTTCTGTTGATTTGGAGTTAATGTCTGCAGGGTTTGATCCGAGTACGAGGAAGACCTGCTGTGGCATATGATGAACAAGGGCTCGTCTTTGCTATTTCCAATGAAGGGGGTTTAATAAAAATGTTTGATGCTCGCTTATATGATAAGGTATGGGGTTTGAGTAAAAAGGTAGGTGCCTGTTAGATATCTAGTTCATTACCAATTTGTGATTTGGTTATACAATTTGTCTGCTCTATTCAGGGACCATTTGATACCTTTGATGTGGAAGGAGACAAATCTGAGGCATCAGGGATAAAATTTAGCAATGATGGAAAGCTAATTCTTTTGTCTACCATGGATAGCAATATACATGTCTTGGATGCATATCAAGGGACAACGGTGAGATTTTTCTCATGCTACATTTTTGTATGTGCAGTTATGCTATCCTGTCTTTGTTAGATCTTAAAGATATGGGTCCAGTTTTAAGCCTCCGTTCTAAAGAGTTATCTCCTTTTTGTGTTCAGCAGGTCTACCTAGAATTATTAATTGAACCGAGAATTAGTTAAGTCAGGTTATGCTAGGATTGATTTGTAATGTTCAGCAACATAATCTCACCTTTTTCTTTTTTAAAACTTCTTAACCACTCTAGACACTTTGACAGTAATTGGCGGAATCTGTTTTAAGTCTCATGATGAAAACTTTGTGAAACTGGAAACCCCCAGCACTTGTGTCAATTTATAGATTTTTTTCTTTTTAGCATATATTATTATATTAATGAGGTGTATTATTTTCCTCATTTTTTGTGATGAACTCTATCTGATATTGACTATCATGATGATAATTATTTGGGAGATTGTTCTAATAATTTTATTGATGTCAATGCTATCGTTTTTGTTATTGTGAAAATTACAGGAACCTGATCAGAAATAGTTATGTGGTTGTAGTTAAATTTTTTGAGGTCTTTATTAATCACATTCTGTTTTAGGTGCGTAGTTTCAGCGTGGAAGCTGTTCCTAACAGTGGAGAAGCTGTGCCCAATGGTGGAACTCTGGAGGCATCTTTCAGCCCAGATGGCAAATTTGTGATTTCAGGTTATTTGCTACTCAGCTGTTTTGCTGAACTCATTATTTTGTGATCTTGTATAGCTTTTAAATCCAAAAGTTCATTTTATAATTAGCTGCAGAATAATCTGGTAAGCTAGTCAGTTCAATGCATGAGGCCTTCCTATCCTTGTACATTGTTTAATCGGGTTTGCTTATAATATTGAAGGCTTATTACTAGTCAGTTTTCAGTAAATTATTGCAAATTTTAAGACCTCAAATGATTGAGCCACTCTTTCATTGTAGAGGTATTTATGCCAAAAATAACTGAGGTTCCCCAATTGAATCTAAACTCTTGATTCCAAGCATGTTGCTAAAATTTACATCTGGTCAAGAGCTGCAACAAATAGAAAATCTCATGAATACTTTCTAACATTAGTAAGTGATTGTCAAGTAATTTTCAATCTGCATTGCTATTATAGTAAAAGATTAATCTTTCGATCCTCAAATCTGGGATCATCGTCAGGATGAAAAAATTCTCATTCTTAGCAATAGTAGCCTCGACCCTCCGTGACTCATGGAACAATGACAACTTCCATAGTTCTTAGTGCAGTCTTCACTCACGGATCACGAATCAAGATGAGAATTGACAACTTCACTCGGCGGCTTCACTTGCGGAATAGACAACGTGGAGGTGGTTTTGGTAGGGACTAGGGTTTACCTACGTGATTAAAATCGCCAATTTTAATTGAATTAGTTCACCTGCCTCATAAATTCATTGATCTTCGGTTTTCAAGGCGAAAAATGGCTCAACGCGGTGACTTATGTTATATACTAGTTGGGATCATGAAGGTAGTATATGTAAATATACCTTGGGTGTGTCAAAGAAGATAGTGAGATGAATCTTTCCCCTGACAGCCTTGTGGAGCAAAGATATGTTCATACAGATAAGTATTGGGCTTATTGCATACTTTATCCTGTGTTATGAATATATATGATTCGATTATGAAATTTGAATGTTTGTTAATGGATCAAGTGTTGCTTAAAATGGTTGTGACAAGCATGTTTTTCCTTTGATGATTATATTAGGTATGTGATGAAATTTTTAAGGCCTTAAAGGTGTTCTAAGATAGTACAAAGGAATGATTGAGCATTGATGTCAAGGATAATCAGGAACATGACAAAGTGGCATTGAAGATAAAAGACATTGAAAATGCAGCTGAAAAGGACATAAAACCTGTTTGAAAAGAAAGAGCATATTGAGGACGGTGTTATTCCAAGGGGGAGGAGATTGTAATACCCCCAATTTTGACTTTGGATGTGCCGAGTCCAAATTATGTAAATGATGTAAATATGGCAGCATGAATTCCTAGTGTGGAGTTCAAGGCTAAGGCCCGAGTCGCCCGACTAGTGAATGGCTAGGCATGTATGATGTAAATATTTTTAATTGGACCATATGGTTGGCTTGTCATGCTAACTTGAAAGCTATGTAAATATTATGTTGGAAAAATAATATAATGGTCCAAAATGGCCGTGCAAAGAGCACAAGAGGGGCTATGATTCCACTAGAGGGGAAGACGAAAGGGGGCCTATGGGTGATTAAATCCTTTATTGCCAAGTGTCAACCTTAGAACTCACCATTTTCGGCCATGTGCCTTAAATGAGCTAATTACTTCCCGTTGACTATTAAATCCAATCTTTGAATGCATGTTTGAGGTTGGTGGGGAAAGTCTTCTCATGTAATTATGGAAGCATGGGATGGATATGCTTCTATGACTGCTATAAGAGTCCTCTCTTCTATGTTAAGAAGTAATTTTAGTTGTCTTTTCCACCATTCTCTCACCTTTGGGAGTCTAACATCCATTTTTCATTATATAGATTTTTATACTACATAGACATCTTGCTTTTGCTGTTCATTTCATTTGCCATCACTAATTACTAGACTGTGTATAAGCAGAAATTCAAATTTGGAAGGGGAAATTGCAGATTTGAGAGAATAAATGGTTTGTAAGTGAGCATAGAGGTTGGGCAAGACAAGAATCTTTACGCATTGTGTTTTGCTACTCCTGAATGCTTGAGAAGCCATAAATTAATGTTATAGGATGTTTTCCAACAACATACAACAGATTGCACTCTTACTGCACACACTGGTAAGCACTGTAAGGGTTGGATTTCTAGAGGGAACTGTGGATCAGTGAAGGGAAATGCCTTCCTGTGTTGTGTGGGGCAGTTGGAAGGAGTGCTGTGGGTGAGTTGAGATTCCTGTAGAGCTTTGGATGAGAATTCGGCTAAGCATTGAGAGGATAATGGGTTATGGGATGAGAGTGAAAAACCTGCAGGTGTTTCCTTCGTCCTGGTAGCCTGATAGCCGAGCTTGGGGTGACCTCTTAGAAGAAAGAGTATATGTTGGACAGCGCACCTACGGTTGCATGGAAAATTACTTTTACACGGCGACTTGCTTGGATTGTCTTTGTTTAAAGATATGTATTCTCTTTGTATTTGGATGTGCAATGATTTTATTTTATGCTTGTGATGAATATGCTTGTATATACATGCTGTGTGCAGATAGAATTTATTACTGTTTTTTTTTGCAATTATACATATGTACATGCATTTTATTGTTTATGAATTTGTAATACGACTATGGGGCAAAATTTGGAATCCCCAAATTCGTAAATCTCCCCTTTTATTGGTCGGAATGATGGATGGGGACGTGACAATTGTGAATGGAATGACATGATTGGTTCAACAAATAATGGTGGCCATGTGAATCCACTTCAACAACACCATTACAGAGGTTTTTATTTGACTATTCATAGTAGCGATTAACCTGTAATCAATAGATTGTATCTTTTGTGTAAAGACACGATGATTAGAACTAGGAGACTCTGGTTTGCAGGTTATGCTACCGGTTATTTCCTTTCAGATTTTCTTTTGGAGTGGAGTAATTATTCTTTAACATAAATTTTGAATTAGAACTATGAAACTTTAGTGGCAAAAAACTTGGTGGTGGTCAAGAACCCAAAGAACATAGACTTTGAAACAACGAGATTTTGACCAAATGTTAGTAAATGTGGCCAAAGGCCGTATCAAACGGAGCTATGATATCAATGTAATGAATGACAATTAATTTACCAACAAATGTCCAACATAAAGACAGTAAACAAAAGTCCATATAGAACAGTAATAAATGATCGAATAATGAATGGATGAATAGAATAGGATGATTACAATGCCATGGGATGGTATACTTATATAAGCATTGACTGGTCACCATGGATGATATGTCATGTCCTTCATTAGGATGTGACACTTTATTAATTATTTTTTATTATATATATATATTATTGCACATTGATTACCTTGTCAAGTTTTCTCTGCATGTAAAACTCTGATCAATACATTATTTTTGTGGGTCTTGATCTATTTCTGAAATTCATTTTCCTCTTAGTTGAACATGGCTACCATGATTTGGCCTTCTTCAATATGATTTGCAAATCAGACCGTGATATGCATGCAATCATGAACTGGGATGTTGATTTAATCTATAGATTTCTTTTAATTTGATGACCTTCATCTGTGATAAATATGTCCTGTCCTTGTGCTTTTTCTTTTCCTAGGTTTAGGGAGACAATCTTAAGAATTGTTCTTGGTACTTCTTGCTAGAATTTGGCAAACACAATGCCATCAAGCATGAGATACATGTGATGGTTTTCTCTTCAACGCGCCCTTGTGAATGTATTTGGCCATTCGTGACATCATTTGCAAATTAGACATGACATGCATGCAATCATGAATTGGGATGTTGATTTATTTTAGAAATTTCTATTAACTTCATGAGTTTCACTTGTGAGAAAAATGTCTTATCTTCCCACAGTTTCATTTCCTAATTTTAAGGAGTCAATACTAATTCATTTCCCTCTGTCTCATGCACTAATTCAGAATCTGATATCCACCCATATCCCCCATACATAGGTTGTCCACACACCATGTACTTCCTGACCCTCCGATCACCTAGCAACACTAGTTCAATCGAATCCACTCCCAATGCATAGATGAAAATATGTCCACTCTTGAATAATACTACATACCCATCATCTTCCAGGGCTGACACTAAGAGTTTGTTTTCTTTCAACTCTGGAACAAAGAGCACTTTTGACACCTCAAAAAATTCCCCAAACTCAAGCTGGAGCCTAACATGTCCAACTCCTTTTACCGCATGTACTTTGTCCATTCCACTCTCTACGTGACGATCTGAACCTCTGAAATGCTGAGGAATACATGTATTCCTGTCATGTGACGAGAAGACCCACTGTCAAATATCCATGTCCTAGCATCCTTAATTCCATTATTGTCACAACTCAAAACAAGTGAGACAAGTGACAATTCTTTCTCAAAATTTTCAGTGAATTCATCCACCTCAGCTGAAGTTGCCCCTTGCCCCTCCTCTTTCTTACCCTTCTTTTTATTTGGACATTGACCTGCATAATGGCCAAACTGATTACATGCGTAGCACCGAACCTTGCTCATGTCCTTCTCCTTCTCACCCTTCGAAGTAGGTCCACCTCCGAATCCCTTCTTCCCTTTGCCCTTGCCTTTGCTCGTAAGTGCAACGTTCTCCACATCATCATCATCATGATGGTCTGACTGCTTGGATCCCACTCTCAACTCCTCTTGAGTGAAATCGTCCTACAATCTATCCCAGTTGGGAAGATTCTCTTTAGCAAAAATGCACCAGCCAAAACTGTCCTATGGTTTGGAAAGGCCTTTCAACATTTACTGAACCAACTCTGCATCCTCTGTTGAAAAGTTACCTAGGAAGTGTTTGTTCACTCATTTGTGCATTGGGGTGGACAAGGACACTTTAAAAAGTGGTCCCTAGCCTATATAAAATGTGAGAATGACTTTTTTAATAAAGTGACATTTTAATGAGTGTTTGAGTTATTAAAATTATTTAAAAGTGACTTTATGAGATTAAAATGTGGGTGTGCATCAAATTCTCGTTTAATATTTAAAAAGTGTTTTTAATGAAAAAATGAGATGGGCCTTAGATCTCATTTAGTTGGATTTTAATCTAAGCCATTGATTTGGAGATGGAAGTTACTCAAACAAAAAGGGCTTGGGAAAGAAAAATCTAATTGATTGTTCACTTTCACAAAAGAGATTTTTGGAGAGGAGAGAGCAAGAAGAAGAAGACAAGGGTTTGAACTTTGAAGAGATTTCAAACCAGAGACAGAGAGAGAGAGCATTAAATTTCTGGCACACTTTCCAAGGAGAGAAAAACAGAGATTGGGCACATTTTTCAAGGAGACCGTACAACAGATTTCAAGGCAGCATACAACACAGAAATCGAGGAGGCTGGGCACTAAAATCGAGGCAGATTACAGGCAGTCCGCACAACACGGTTTTTGAGAAAAAATTGAGATTTTTTTGGAAAAGTACATCCCGTATCCTACGGATTCTTACAGTCCATCTGTACAACACGAATTTCGAGAAGAAGAATTCTGAAAAATTTTCAGCAGGCCATTCAGTGATTGTTTAACATGTTTACCAAGGCGTTTTGGTTGAGATAAGTACTGCTGTAAATTTGTTTAATTTGCCTGAAAAGAATAAAATCTCTCTCTGAAGAACAGGTTTTCCATTCGAGGTTTTTTCTGGGCCATTTGGTAAAAAATTTGGAGTCTTTAATTTTCATCTATGTGGCTGAAATAATTTTTTGAGTTTGAAAATGTTTGGCTGTCATAAAAATTTCTGAGTTTAAAAAGTAGAAAAATATCTCGTGTTTCAAGTTTTTCAGAGAAAATTTTAATTTTAAATGTACATATGTGATGGGATTGGGCATTAAACCATATGCTACACACTGAAACTGAAACTGGGTTGGGGTAAAGAAAATTTTCATCCTCAATCTTCTCTTCAACAGTAGCAAGTTCGTCATGAACTTGTGTAACTCTAATGAGAAAAGCTGTAACAGACTCACCTCCAAACATCTTCATACTATGAAGCTTCTCCCGTAGCACCATCTTTTTGTTCTTGTTGCCACTCTAGAAAAGTTAAGTCAATGCTGTCCACATCTAGTAGGCATGCGTCTTTTTGGTCACATGCGAAATCATGTGATCATTCACAACATCTAGAAGGATCCTCATGGTCTTTATCTTTGTTTTGTTGTAAGCGGCTAAGTCTGCTGGATCTGTAGGAAAATTAATAGCTTCTTTGACAATGTCCCAAATCTCATGCTCTTCCAACAACATATTAATCCTCTCCTTTCATGCGCTAGATCGGTTGCCCCTTACAACCAATCTTCAAATCTCAGACCTGAAGCCGTGTCCCTGTAAATCTGATAACCTGTGATTTAAACCCTTTGAATCAAAATAACTTGTAGATCATTGTGCAAACTGTCTTGGTTTCTTTCAGAGACTAGGCTCTGATACCATGTTAATTTTCTTTAGATTTTAAAATCTGATTACTACTTCCAATAAAAATAACGCAGATGCATGCGGAATAAAATTCTTAGATCTGATTTTATGAACAGAAATACATAAGCTTAATTAACTGATAATACTACGCAGCTGAACAAGAAACCAATCACACACAATATACAATAATTTTTACCTTGGAAACCCAATTGAGAAAACCAACATTAATGGAGCTTTCTTGAAAATCATGCTAGTATAAAACAAGGAATTTTTACAACAGAAATTTAATAGATTTAAGGAACCTATTGCCCAGGTTTCCGTGCTAAATCTCTTGGCCAAAACCTTGCTGCAAATACTATGCAAAACGCCTTGAGAAGTGTGCCCTCTACTCACACATGTGTCCTCGATCTGCTAGTTGTATGACCTGCTGCTGTATGATTGCCTTGGGATCTGTGCACCCTCTCTATTGCTAAAAATTGCTGACATCATCCCTCACGACTTCCTTGAGAACTGTGTTATTTCTTTGCCCTCTCGACTAAAAAGTGCACCACCTCTTCCTTGGGATTTGTGCCCTCTTTTCTGCTCCTCGCTACTCAATAATGTCTGCTCCCTCTCTCATTTGTATCTCACATGATGTAATAAATTTTCACCCTCTATCTCTCTTTTATAATTACCGGTGACTTTTAGGGTTCCAAAACCCTAATTTCACTTTTGCATGAAAAAGTTAATTAAATAACTTTCTTTAATTGAATTAATAAAAGTCACTTGCATGCAAAGTAAAAGTCTCGGACATCTTTGCATGCTTCCAACACTAAAGCCATGCAGAGCACTTGTCCTCAGTTACTCCAAAAATCAACACATGATACATATGATGGTTTTACCTTAAACACACAATTGTGAATGCATCTTATGACTGCCCGGTTTGACGAATTTGGTTCTTCCCTTGAGAACAACTGAAAAGCTTTCATTGGGGCCATTCAACACAGGAGGGGCACTATATACTTGCTCACTACCATTAGCTTTCTTTGAGCAACATTATTGATATATCCTCCTTTTTTAGGAGGGGAGAGAAATCTTAGCATTGCATTTTGATATGGTGTTGTGTGGGGTTCTATTAGATCTCAAATTATTAGAATGATAGAATCTCGTGGGGTAAAATAAAGTGCCTACAAATAGGTTTGTCAAAGAAGTAGAGACTTGGTCAATGGTGAGTATGCAAGTACTGTTTGGTCCTCATGCTTATGTGAGGCTATGTCACCAAAAGTATACATTCAGGTCTGCAGTCTTCATGTCTCAAGTTTTGTAGAAGGCTTCCATATACACACAAGAAAATGCTTCCTTACATCCATGGGTGGAATCATTGGCAATAATATCATCATGAGTTTGCTCAACTAAACCCTCGTTGAGAGCTTAGCAATGTAACCATTTAAAGAAAAAAAATGTACTTAAAACACTATAGATTGGAGAGAGATGCTATAGTGATGGTGCTTAACCTTTGTACTTTGCTTCTAGCACGTGTTTACCTTACCCATCATATCAGAGCATCTGTTTTGTCCATTATCAATACTTTCAATCTTCGTCAGGATAACTTCAAGGCTTCCAGAATCCAATCAATTGTAATATGTTTCAAGGACAAACTAAAGCCTGAATAATGTGACTGAAACTTGGTTCCTGGGTAGAGTAAGGGATAGTGCCTTATTTACCTCCCCATTTAGCTATTTTTCTTTTCATTTTTGTTGCATATCCTGGGTTGAGGTCTATTTAAGTAGGTGAAGTACTCTTGAGGGTTGGTTGATTGAAGGAAGGATTACATGGAGCACCAATTTACATCATTGTTTTGGGTGTTACTTTGCTTCATCACATCTAATACCTGAATCAAAATGCAATCTGTTACCAGGCACAAAATCTTGCTTTCAGAGTAGGCAGTCTCACAGGTTTAAAGATTGCACATACCAATTCCCGTGTCAATTCCCGTGTCAAGAATAGATGTTTAGCTAACCATCTTTCTAGTTGATCTTTCCATTAGTCATTCAGGGATTATAATTCAGTTTATATAGTAGAAGTTGTTAGTTTTTGTACCTAGGCAGTTGTTCCCTAAGTGACTTTTTGCTTAAGTCACTTAGAAGAGGGAAAAAGGTGACCCTCACATTAAAAGCTACTTAATGAGACTTTATAAACTTAAAGTCACTTTTTGATAAATTTAAGTGGGTGAGTAATTTTATTTAAGTGATTTAAATAAATGAGATTTTTACTCTCATTGAATCTCAGCCATTAGATTGGATCTTTCTCCACCGTTGGATGAGATTCCCACTTAGGGTTTAGACAAAAAGGGTTGAGGGAGGCATTTTCACTTCACTTTTTCATTTTTGGAGAAGAGAGTGAACAGAGAAGAGAACAAGAGAGAAGGGCACGATTTTCAAGACATCAGCTGAGAGAGATTTTCAGTTGGCACAGAAATCGAGGTGTAGTTTTGCACAGAAATCGAGGAGGGTATGACCTGCATTTAATGCTGTACGGCTGCATTAATTTTTGCACAGAAATCGAGGAGGGTACGGCTGCATTAATTGCTGTACGACTGCATTTAATTGCTGTACGGTCTGGCACAGAAATCGAGGTGCTGTATGGCTGCATTTAATTGTTGTACGGTCAGGCACAGAAATCGAGGTGTGTACGGCTGCATTAAATGCTGTACGGTCTGGCACAGAAATCGAGGTGTGTACGGCTGCATTAAATGCTGTACGGTTTGGCACAGAAATCAAGGCTGAGTTGCTGCTGGTTTTGGCACATTTTTCGAGAAGAAAATAGCACGAAAACCGAGACAAATTTCTGGGTTGAGATAAGTTGGATTTTTGACTGTAAAAATTAATGTCTGATTTTTTCCTGAAGCTAATAATAAACTCTCTCTCTCTTTGACTGGTTTTCCCCTTGTGGGTTTTTCCAGGGCCATTGGCCAAAAATCTCTGAGTCTATATTTTTTATGGTGTGACTGTTAAATGTGTTTTTCAGCCTGTTAGCAGAATTTTACTGTGTGTTTAATTGTTCAGAAAATTTCTTAAGTAACCTACAGCCAATGCAAAACCGGCTGAAGGTGAAACTCATGAAATGTTAACATAAACCAGCAAACAGTAAAACTCAGAATTTTCTACATGGTATCAGAGCTTGGGGGCAAAAAACAGTGATAGTTTGCAGACACACAGAAATTTTCAGAACTCAGAAATTTTAGTATTTTATCTTCTGTCAGTGAACAACACTTTGTTGGGTTGGTGTAGAGATGGCTACAGGACTTAGATTGGAGGATAGGCTGGATGGGACAGGAAATTTTGTGCCGTGGAAGGCCAGAATTTTACTGTTACTGGAGGAGAATGAGTTATGGCCGGATGTAGTTAGAAACACTACAGCTAATCCGATTGTCATTCCCGCATCTACAGATGCAGCAGCTCTTTCAGCCTTCAACAAGCTGGACTGTAAAGCTAGGAGGATCATTCTTGATGCGGTTAAAGACCATATTATCCCTCACATTTCAGGGAAGGATAGGGCACATGAGATGTGGACAGCCTTGACCAGTTTGTATGAGAGTTCTAATGAGAATAGGAAAATGGTTCTCAGAGAGAAACTCAAGAGTATAAAGATGAATGGGGGTGAGGGAGTCACAGCATATCTTACCAGGATTTCTGCAGTTCGGGATGAACTTGCAGCGGTTGGGGAGAAGGTAGCCCCTACAGAGCTTGTGCGCACCGCAGTGAATGGGGCTTCAAAGTCCTGGAGTGCATTTGTGCAAGCCATAGTGGGCAGAGAGAACCTACCTGACTGGGAGAGACTTTGGGATGACTTTGTGCAGGAGGAGACCGGGAGAGGTCTTGTACAAGGTAGTACATCTCACAGTGGGGCTGATGATGAGAATGTGGCTTTGGCAGCTAAGGGCAAGAAGAAGAAGGGTCCCAAGAAGGGTGGGGCCAAGCAGCAGCAGCAGAGTGGGCAGAAGAAAGACTTGAGTAAAATCAAGTGTTATGCTTGTCAGGCGTTTGGGCACTATGCCTCACAGTGTCCAAGCAAGAAGAAGAAGAAGGGACAGGGACAACAGCCTCAGCAGAGGTTGATGAGTTTAGTGATGCATTTCAGAGGGAGTTTTCCCTTTATGCTGGACAGATGGAGAGAGAGAGAGTCTCTTTAGCCACCAGCATAGACATGGATATGGATATAGAGCATTCATTGTTGGTAGGTCATCAGGGGGGTACATCCACCTCTTCTACTTGGTATATTGATAGCGGAGCCTCGAGCCACATGACTGGAGCTCGAGAGATGTTCTCAGAGTTATCTGAGACAGGTAGAGATGTGGAGGTTGTCCTTGGAGACAACACCGTTGTTAGAGCTGTTGGTCGGGAGACCATCACATTTCAGAGGGAGTCGATGAGTCTCATGACTCTGAGGGATGTGTTGTATGTCCCTGGGCTGAAGATGAACCTTGTATCAGTTTCCACCATTGAGGAAAGGGGTCTTGGGGTGTGCTTTTCAGATGGGAGAGTGTAGGTGTATCCCAGGGCTACAGGTATGTCCAGTGCCATGGACATTGGAGTCAGGTGTGGAAAGCTGTACAAGCTATTGTTTCAGCCACAGTGTGCTTTAGTACACAGCAGCAGCAGTGAGCTATGTGAGCTATGGCATCGGAGGATGGCCCATCTACATCACCCAGCTCTTAGATTGTTGAGGAGCATGGTTACAGGATTATTGGAGTTCAGCACTGAGCAGAGTGATGTGTGTAGGGGGTGTGCTTTGGGAAAGTACACCAAGACTGTTTTTCCGAGCAGTGACACGAGAGCTGCCGGGGTGCTAGATCTTATCCATACTGACATATGCGGTCCTATGTCATCTTTGTCTTTGACAGACTTTGAGTACTACATTAGCTTCATTGATGACTACTCCAGGAAGACCTGGATCTACTTCTTGAGGAGCAAGAAGTCCGAGCTTGTGTTGAGAGTCTTCCAAGGGTTCAAAGCCCTTGTGGAGAAGCAGACAGGGAGGAAGATCCGGATGTTGAGATCGGACAATGGGGGTGAGTATACCTCCAAGGAGTTCGATGCATTCTGCAGACAGGAGGGCATTCAGAGACAGCTGACAGTTCCTTACACTCCTGAGCAGAATGGAGTAGCAGAGAGAAAGAATAGGTCGATTGTGGGGGCAGCCAGAGCGATGCTTCATGATCAGGGGTTACCTTTCTTTCTATGGGCAGAGGCATGTAGCACTGTAGTTTATCTGCAGAACAGGAGTCCTCATAAGGCAGTGGGGAGCAAGACTCCTGAGGAGATGTATTCAGGCAAGAAGCCTGAGGTGGGCCACTTTCGCATATTTGGCTCGTTGACTTACTCTCACGTCCCTTCTGAGAAGAGGACGAAGTTTGATCCCACCGCAGAGAGAGGCATATTTGTGGGATATGACAAGACTTCGAAGGCCTATCGGCTTTACTTACCTAGCTCGAGGAGAGTTATTGTCCGGCGGGAAGTGAAGTTTGATGAGGAGAGAGCCTTCAGGAAGTCTAGGGAGTTAGAGCAGGGGGAGACACCAGCTCCCACACCTCAGTTGGTACAGGCTTCTTCGATGCAGCTATCAGGTCCACAGGTTTCTGGAGTGACTGGATCACAGGGTACAGGCACAACTTCTACAGGTTCAGTGATTCAGGTGGCTAGCACTTCAGGGACAGTTTCAGGTACAAGTACAGGGTTGAGTCCTCAGATTACAGGATCGTCAGGCATAGGTTCATCAGGTACTGGTCCTCGGGGTGTTGGACCTTCAGGTACTGGGACTTCCTCAGATGAGGAGAGCCCAAGACCAGTTTGCGAGGTGCAGTCTTCAAGGAAGAGGAAGCCTAAGTGGCTTCAGGAGACCTTGAAGGATGCAGAGGCAGTTGGTAGGCCCCGGGAGCAGATCAGGACAGTGGTGGAGCCAAACAGGCTTGGTGTGGTGCCAGAAAGGTATGATATGGCTCTTGTTGCGAGTCTTCGTGACTCTGAGCCATCCACATTTGAGGAGGCTTCCCAGCATCAGGTCTGGAGAGATGCCATGATGGAAGAGTACCATTCCATCATGAAGAATGATGCTTGGGAGATAGTGCCGAGACCTGAGGGGAAGTCAGTGGTGACTTCCAAGTGGCTTTACAAGATAAAGCATGCTGCGGATGGCAGTGTGGAGAAGTACAAGGCTCGGTTTGTGGCGCGGGGGTTCTCACAGGTTGAGGGAGTTGACTATGATGAGACATTTGCTCCAGTTGCTCGGTATTCTTCTATCAGGGTAGTGATATCTATAGCAGCAGAGATGGGTTGGAAGATCCACCAGATGGATGTGAAGACTGCATTTCTCAATGGTCTTCTGCAGGAGGAGGTATATTTAGAGCAGCCACAGGGATTTGAGATCCATGGGAGAGATTCTCATGTGTGCAGGCTGAGGAAAGCCTTGTACGGACTGAAGCAAGCTCCTATAGCTTGGTACTCCAGGATTGATACTTACTTGACATCGATGGGATTCCAGAAGAGTGAGGCTGATCCCAACCTTTACTTCATTGTGGTTGGGGGAGATCCACTCATTCTTCTGCTATACGTTGATGATCTATTTATCACAGGTGCTGAGCGTCTCATTGCACATTGCAAGAGAGATCTAGCATCGGAGTACGAGATGACTGACATTGGACTGATGCATTACTATCTGGGGATGGAGGTTTGGCAGGAGCCTGGACATATTTTCCTTGGACAGGGGAAGTATGCAGTTGATATTCTGAAGAGATTTCGGATGGAGGACTGCAGGCCGATGTGTACACCTATGATCACCAACTGGAAGCAACTTCATGCTTCTGAGGGTAAGTTGGTGGATCCCACTTTATATCGTCAGCTCATTGGGTCATTGATGTATCTGGTCAATACTAGGCCAGACTTGTGTTTTGCGGTGAACACTCTTAGTCAGTTCATGGTTGAGCCTAGGAGTGTGCATTGGACGGCCGCAAAGCACGTACTGAGATATCTTGCAGGTACGGTGGATTATGGTCTGGACTACAGGGGTTCGGGTGGAGTCAGCTTGGTTGGGTTCACAGATTCAGACTGGGCAGGTTGTGTGAGGGATCGGAAGAGCACTTCCGGTTGTTGTTTCAGTTTGGGCTCGGCAGCAGTGTCGTGGTTCAGTCGGAAACAGAAGTCCGTTGCACTGAGTTCTGCTGAGGCCGAGTATATGGCAGCCAGTCAGGCTACTTGTGAAGCACTGTGGCTTCGCAAGTTATTGGTAGATTTATTTGATCAGCAGCTTAGGCCTACGGTGATCTATTGTGACAATCAAAGTTGCATTCAGCTCTCTGAGAATCCAGTGTTTCATGACAGGTCGAAGCACATTGAGATCAGGTACCATTTCATCCGTGATTATGTTCAGAGAGGGGCAGTTGAGCTACAGTATATATCCACTGATGAGCAGGTAGCAGACATTCTGACGAAGTCTTTGGGGAGGGGGAAGTTTGTCTTCTTCAGAGATAAGTTGGGAGTGGTGCAGAACACCTTCCTCGGTAAGAGGGAGTGTTAGTTTTTGTACCTAGTCAGTTGTTCCCTAAGTGACTTTTTGCCTAAGTCACTTAGAAGAGGGAAAAATGTGACCCTCACATTAAAAGCTACTTAATGAGACTTTATAAACTTAAAGTCACTTTTTGATAAATTTAAGTGGGTGAGTAATTTTATTTAAGTGATTTATATAAATGGGATTTTTACTCTCATTGAATCTCAGCGATTAGATTGGATCTTTCTCCACCGTTGGATGAGATTCCCACTTAGGGTTTAGACAAAAAGGGTTAAGGGAGGCATTTTCACTTCACTTTTTCATTTTTGGTGAAGAGAGTGAACAGAGAAGAGAACAAGAGAGAAGGGCACGATTTTCAAGACACCAGCTGAGAGAGATTTTCAGTTGGCATAGAAATCGAGGAGTACAGGAGCATTAAATGCTGGCACAGAAATCGAGGTGTAGTTTGGCACAGAAATCGAGGAGGGTACGGCCTGCATTTAATGCTGTATGGCGGCATTAATTTTTGCACAGAAATCGAGGAGGGTACGGCTGCATTAATTGCTGTACGACTGCATTTAATTGTTGTACGGTCTGGCACAGAAAACGAGGTGCTGTACGGTTGCATTTAATTGCTGTACGGTCAGGCACAGAAATCTAGGTGTGTACGGCTGCATTAAATGCTGTACGGTCTGGCACAGAAATCGAGGTGTGTACGGCTGCATTAAATGCTGTACGGTCTGGCACAGAAATCAAGGCTGAGTTGCTGCTGGTTTTGGCACATTTTTTGAGAAGAAAATAGCACGGAAACCGAGACAGATTTCTGGGTTGAGATAAGTTGGATTTTTGACTGTAAAAATTAATGTCTGATTTTTTCCTGAAGCTAATAATAAACTCTCTCTCTCTGACTGGTTTTCCCCTTGTGGGTTTTTCCAGGGCCATTGGCCAAAAATCTCTGAGTCTATATTTTTTATGGTGTGACTGTTAAATGTGTTTTTCAGCCTGTTAGCAGAATTTTACTGTGTGTTTAATTGTTCAGAAAATTTCTTAAGTAACCTACAGCCAATGCAAAACCGGCTGAAGGTGAAACTCATGAAATGTTAACATAAACCAGCAAACAGTGAAACTCAGAATTTTCTACAGAAGTATAGTCTCTTTTTAGTAGAGGTGGCTGCTAAAACTTATGTGTAGATCTTACCAAAATGATATGAACTTATCATGCCTTGCCAGAATGTATGATTCTTTCAATAACCAGATATGGCATTCATATTTACATCTATTATGTTTTGTGACAATCAACTTTTCTTTTGGAACAATTTTATATGGTTTAATGCTGTTATTTTTTCATTGGTCTTTGCCTTGACAGGTTCAGGGAATGGTAATATACATGCTTGGAGTGTCAACTGTGGCAGAGAAGTATGCTTTTATGAGTCAATTTCTGCTTTCAGAACTCAATTTTTGCTTTGAATTCCTTGAAAAAGTGAGCTGTATCTGTTCGTGAAACTGCTGAGTGGATTATTCCTTTTATTGTTCTCTAGGTTGCTTGTTGGACAAATGATGGAGTTATTCCTGCTGTGGTAAAATGGGCTCCAAGGCGCTTAATGTTTGCTAGTGGATCGTCTGTGCTGTCATTATGGGTACCAAATTTATCAAAGTTGGTTTCTCTCGCTGGTTCCAGTTCTAATATTGCTTATTGATAACATTCAATGGATCACATGAGAGACAGATGAGGTGATCCTCCAGCTTGGGATACACCTTAGACTTTAGGATGACAACAGCACTTCATTTCTTTCATTGATATATATATTGCTCCCTACTTCTAGGGTCTTCTTCCTTCTCTGCCATTTGTAACTTTATGTTCATTGTGGTGGGATCATCCTCTCTTGCTTTTGACTCACTACATGTATTTGAATCTGTACCTATAAATTTTTTATTTTTTACATAATTATCCCTTGGTTATAAATATCTTAGTTGCGGCACAAGGCCCCAGCTCCTCAGTTCCTCTGCAGCTGGAATGTTCTGATGGTACTTTCAGTGTCATTAGCCATTTTTGGCTACATGTGGACATAAATATATTTGTTCATTCATTCTCTGTTTTTGTTAATCTCAGTAATGTACTTGTAGGATTCTTGTCATAAATTTGATCCTTGAAGTGGCTTGTGTAGGGTCCTTGTCACGGTTGAAAGTGAATGATTACACTGGCATTGATGCATCATTTTAACAGTTGAAACAGGAGGGAGCAAAATGGACATTTAGTAATAGTGCCAATGTCATCTCTCACAATCCCTCTTGCTTTGGGCTAGTGCTTTTTAGCCTTAGGGAGGATTCCCTAGCAATTTGAAGAAAAAAATTCTCAATTGTACCCTGCAAAATACTTCAAATCTGCGAAATCACTGAAAACTTGAAATTATTTAGATTTTGCCCATTAAACACTTGGAACCAGAAGTAAATTTCAGATTTACGTGTTAGAATGTCAAATCAGTGTTGACTCTTTGTAAATATTTGATAATATTCTTAAGATATGCAACAGGAAGTTGCAGATTTGGAAGTAAAGTAGAACACCTTTATATCAGTGAAATAGATTGTTCTTTTAAAGTATTTTTTCCACCAGTACCTTCAATCCAATGGGCATTGAGAGAAAAAGAAGAAAATGGATGAGGCAAGTTTTACTGGAAGCTCATCAGTTCAGAAAATTCTACATAAAATCATCAGATTCATCCACAATTAGCTGCCAAAAGTGTTTCTTCTTTACAAAGTAGTAAATACAGAATATCAAATTAACACCATAAAGAACAAAAGAGGATGTACAGTCACTGGTCAAGCGCTTTACTCTCACAAACATTGGGGCAATGTCATGTTAACACTCAAAGCTATATGAGAGATTCTTCTTTAAATCAGCACTGTAAATACAAGGTTCAAGAATATCAGATTTTACACCATAAAAAACACAAGGTGATGTACAGTCACTGCTCAAGTGCTTTGCTCAAGTGCATATAATAGATATGAAATTCATAGTTTATAGTTTAGAGAAACTGCATTCTGGATCGGATCTAGATGATGCTACTTTGAATAAGTATTTGGTTGGTCTCTTAAAGTACCTAGTAGACCTGTTTTATTTTTATGCTTGTGGATAAACATATGTTTGAGTACCTTTTAGGTACATTAGAATATGTTCTTTATTGTATTTGATACATGGTAGAGCTATTTTGCTTTCCAACTATTGTTTTAGCCTGAGATAAGCTATGTATATTGCGGTTAGTACTACATAAGCTAAAGTATTGTGGCTAGTACTACAGAAGCAAGGTGTATTTCAGCTAGTACCAAGCAAAGTGTATTGCAGATAGTACTACCTGCTGATGAGTATTGAGGCTTGGGAAGCTACCTACTAGGGTGAAAGACTTGATCCTACATTTATTAAGTGTTAATAGTCAAGCTTTTTGAAAAACCTTGTGTTATGATAGAACACATCTAGATGAAGTTTTATTTCATTGAAATCATGGTCTTGTAAAGAAAAGATTTCAATACATAGATACTAATGAGAAGATTGCAAATTTGTGGACAAGCTGTTGTCAGTAATGAAGTTGAGATACTTCCGAGATAAGCTTGGTATGGCATGAGTTTTCTAGTAAAGCAAAGAATGTCTCCCTCGCTGAGAGGGAGTGTTGATTGTACAACATCAGGTGTTATTCTCCAAGACTTGTGCGGTATTAAGTCAGGACATTGTGTTGTATCAAGTCTTAAGTATCCTCATATGTTTGAGGTGGTGATGTTGTAGTGTAGAGTTTGTGAGTAAGTTGAGTCTTTTGAGTAAGATCAAGACTGATTTTGTGTTGTATCAAGACTGTGTACTTGTGTTGTATCAAGTCAATGATTCTCATAGACGGTTTCCTATGAGAATGGATTTCCAATTGTGGTGATGATCTTGTGTTGTATGAAGATTGAAGTCTTGATACAACACAAGATCATCAAATACCTCCATTTGTTGAGGTGGTTATACTATGTGATATATTGCTAGTCATGGTCACCTAGTGCTATAAGTCTCCTTTAGGGGTTAACTGCCCCTAGAGTGAATTACTTTAGCATGACTATATGGCCCGGGGTAATATATATGATTATCAATATGTATGGAATAATTCTTCTGAGTATGATATGATAAGATGGATAAACAATACACATATGAACCATGCAATTATTTAATGATAATGAGATAACACAGAGAAAGAGAATTTGAATTGCCCATGCAAAATGTCTAAGTGAACTCAAGTTATAAAGTTTAAGTAAAATATGAATGCCTCACTCAAGACATCAATTGAACTATTAATGAATGTAATCATTTAAGTAAATAAGAGCTTAATGTTCATCAATTAGCATGCATCAGTTAACTAAAGAGATATATGCAAAAGTTAATAATAGAAATTGTGCATGGATGGCACTAAGAGTGAAGCAATGATTACACTTAAGTTATACTGTTAACTAAGTGATCAACAATCAGTTAACGATTGAGTTAAGTTCACATTTAGTTCAAGTTAGTTCAAGACAATGACCATTCAGTTAAAGCTAATTGAGGAAAGGAAGGGCACTAATGTTTGCATGGAGGGAGTTTTAGTTAGCTCCTCCTTGTGAATGTACTATGTGGTACTCAGTTTGTTTACTGAACCTCCTATGTGTTACCTTCTATATGCTAGGGTTTTTGGCTTGTTATTAATATGCTAGGCATATGGAAAGTTCAATACAATTGTTTTTGCATGGTTACATTAGATATCTCTTCTCTATTGTTGTGATGATATCTTTTATCGGGCAATTTGTTTGTGTTGTAAAACATTATTTGCAAATATATCCATCATACTCAAAGAATTGATGGGTTTTTCATCCTTCGTGTTTGGAGGGTTTTTCTAGGGTATATCTTGTCTCTTATGGTTGATTGTTTTATGTGGTTGATTTGTTTATGAGATTTATATACGGCAAATATATGTGGCTAATTTTTTATGAGATTCATATGTGATGAAATTGATTGATAATAGTTTTAAAGTCCAAGCATCTATGTATTTGCTCAAACATCAACAATGGGATGCTCTAAGTCTTCGTTATTACATCATATGATTGACTGCTACACAAAAGAACTAAGAATATTAAGAAATAAGAAGAATAAGAGGATTCGATATGTGGTTTGAATTGTCTTCTTTCGAGCTTCAAACTGGTTTGCTGATTTCTTCAAAACCTATAATAAAGCTTCGTGACATCGGTCGAGTGCAATCTTTCTCTCAATAGTAGGGGCACATCTTCTAGCTTGGACTAGGGGCACATCTCCCAAATTAGAAAAGGCAAATTGCTCTCAATTCAAAACACAAACTATCAAAAGGATGTGAAAGTGATGTGCTAGCCTTTTTTTATAGAAGATATTGCTTATTTTCCAAGCTACCTTGACCAATTTCGCCCCCATAAGTTATATTATAAAGCTTTTGCTTTAGGAGATTTTCTTTTTGTTTTGCTTTCTAGCTTTTGTTTTTCTATACTGCTTTTTGCTTTTGACTACTTTTCCCTGCTTTTTTGTCTTATCCTAGTTTTCTGCTTTGGCCTCCTTTCTGCTTTATTCCATCTTTCATTGCTTTGTCTTGTTTCTTTCTTTTTTTCTTGCTTTCTAGCTTTAAAGTGCTTTCTCCTTTCTTTCTTCTTTTGCAAGATAAGATGCTTTCTTCTTTATTTCTTATTTTGCAAGGTTTCTTTGGTCAAACCTTATCCTCTTATGCGTCCTTATGGTCCATTATCCTCATTTATTTTATCAACAATAAAATGTATCATGGAAAATAAATTTAACTTGAGTGCATTTCAAACATTAGAAAAAATATTTACTTCTAACTAATTAATTGCCTGGTTTTCAAAATTTAATCATGTTGGCTTTCCCCTTCGGTTGACCCAGATTCAAATCATTGGTCATCAACAAAGACCCAGATATCGACCTGACATAGCAGGGCTCAATCGGTAGCACCTGCGATGTAGATGCAGTCTCACCCGAGATATCTTATGGGGAACTGCTAGAACCAGGTTTTTGCAGTTAGGTGGGGATTTCTACTCTCGCAGTGCCATATCACAACACTCGACCGAAGTTGGGGATTATACTTCTTATTTCTTGTCTATTCATTCAAGATAACAATCTAATTACCGGTTGAGACATATTACAATAATCAACATAACAACCCTATCACAGATTCATTCAATAAGCAGTGCGACACATACACATGAGATTCTTCATAAAAAGACGCGGTGCGACATATTTAGATTTACTTATTCACAACATACATGCAATAGGCATAAACACATTAATTAATGACATACAAACAATAGTTTACGTTGAAACCCATACGGGAAAACCCACAAAGGCGCTCTTCATATGGAATGAGAAAAATGTTAGCACCTTTTGTCTACGCACTCTGCTTGCAGACTCTACTCTAGGTATTCTTTACAACTCATACAAACTTTTCTCTCCTTATGCTCTCTGGTTTTGGGTCTAGATACTTTTTCTCTTCTTCACTTCTTTGTCGATCCACACAACCTGGATTGTTCCTCTATCTAAACAGTTCTCTTCTTTACCTACACAGTTGATATGTGGAGCGTATCCTAACCCCATCCGGTTGAAGAGATTTTAATTTTTAAAGTTGTCAACACAAATTTACCTCATAAGTTTGGGTCAGCTGACCAAACAAAAAACAATTAATTAATTATTAATTTGTTATTTACATGTCGGCATAGTCAATTAAAAATTGAAAATTTGTGTACAAATAGAAGATCAAACATTTCATTTATTCATCAATCAAGTCTCTTTTTGGTATTTCACTACTCTTGGAGAAAAGTGCAAAACTTTGTGGAGGAGAATTTTTTGGGCATATTTGAGGATTGAAGAGATTCACTAAAATTGACGTAACTTTCTTGTACATAATTAGAATTACAAAATTCTTGGTTATTGCAAAATTTGTTGCGAGGGCTATGTGATGACATGATCTAGAGTTTATTTTGGTTTATCTATTAGTTCTTCATCTTGTGATCTTTGAAAATGTATGGTTCATGCTTTTGAGTTTCTCTTGTAATGACACGTGTCTCTCATGGATATAGTTCATCTTTGATCTTAGTATATGAGCCTATATATTGGTATATTTCTTTGAAGCCATTGAATATGTTATGAAGGTTATATGATGATGGTTATCTTGGCATATATCTTGATGTGATGTTGATATAGATCTTGATGATTATCTTGGATATTGTTGAGATAGATCTTCATGTTTATCTTAACTATTGTATAGTGTAGTATTGTGAGTGATTTCTTTGGTCAACCTAAGTGTTTTATTTGAAAACTAGTTTGACAAATGTTGATCATTGTGTCTTTGACCTAAGTGAAGCTTGATTGTTATTCACTGTTAATGACAACCTTTGACAATATTGTAAGTGACTATTTGCTTGATATTTGTTTGATTTGTTGACTTGATTTGACTAGAGTGAAAAATCCTTTTGTGTTTAAGAGTTTATGAGATTGACTGAGTTTGACATAGTTGGTTAAGTCTTTTATCTTCTTGGTTGAGGTTAGTTGGTTGAGGTTTATCTTGTTTAACTGTTAAGTCTTCCTTGACTGTGATTGAGGTTGCTTGTGGTGTCATTGAGTTAAGTGTGATTGGACATAGTTTGGTTGATCGTATGTGAAGTTTCTTGGTTGCTCAAACATGTCTCTTACTTGATGAACTATGCCAAGTAAGATGGGTTGGTTCACTATCAAAACACTTGATTATATTGACACAAGTATATGATTGATTTGACACATATACACAAGTAGCTTGGTACAGGTTGGTTCAGTTGAAGAGGATTGATACATGTTTCCTTATGTGTAGTTGGTCTGACTCACACTGGCCGAGTTGTATGAGCAGTTGGTTTGACTTAGGTGGACTAAGTTTGGTGTGAACTTGGTTAGAATCAGATTGATTGAGTTGGATGATATGAGCAATAGATTGTTTTGCACAGGTTGTTAGTACAGGTGTGGTGCAGTGGTCAGTTGATGAGAAGTGGTCAGATGATGGGCAATGACGGTTAATGAGTAGTGGTCAACAATAACAATTGATGAGAAATGGTCAGGAGTGGCAGTTGTTGTGCATTGTGGTGCAGGTTGAGCAGTATGGTGCAGTGTAGTACATGTGTTGATTAGCAGGTCCACAGGATCAATGCAGCCGTGGTTCAACAATTTCTATGTTCATTTCAGGGTGGCAAGACGGGGCAAGGAAAACTAGGGAGATAGGGCTTGCTTCAGGTTCTAGCCTATAAACCAGGGGTTTATAACCTCCTTCCAATTGTAGATGGATAATTGAAGTCATCGTAACAAAGGGGGTTGTTGCCTCCTTCCGGTTGTTGCTGGAAAACTATTATTATAATGCTTTTATGCTTTTTCCCCTAGGATTTGGGTTTCCACTTAAAATCTTATGTATTGTGTTTTGCCATGTTTTTTATGTGATGATGCTATGATGACATGTGACGATGAGCTATCATTCGTTGATATAATGATAATAAGCTGCTGATGATTGTTAACGATGAAAAAGTAACAAAATCGACTCACACTGTTCACCCCCCCTCTCAATGTGCTCGGTGTGTTCAACAACCAACAAGATGTCATTTCTATTCTCGTATATTCAATTACAATTGAAAATAGGCACCATTGATCCAAAATCCAATTATAATTTATTACCAAAAGTGTGCTTTATTCTAACTAGCTCCTTATCCACAATCGACTGAGCTATCCTTTTCAACTGCCCTTCTCTTCTTTTGTCGTGGTTGCTTCCGTCGTCGATCTTTCCATCACGACTGCTTCTGTCACTTCTCTTCTATCGCAAATATTCTTTTGTCGCAACTCTTCTTTTTGGTCTTGTGACCAGCTTCTTTATCTTCCTGAGCATAATTTTGACTGAATTTTGCTTAACTTTTTCTAAGGCCAATAGACCCCCAACGCTCACCTATGGCTTGTCCCGAGCCACATTAGAATGAAACCTCCGTTGTTATAACCTTACTTTGAAAATCCTGAAATATTTTCACTATCGGCTCAATCTCCTCTCGTACTTTTGCTTCCGTCTTCTTCAAAATTTCTACAAGTTCAGAACTGATGTGTTCTGAAGTTGTAAGTCTTGCTAAATCTACTTCTTGTTGCACTTTTTGGTGTACAGGTTGAATGATACCTGTAATTTTCTCTGTCTCTACTTGCAGTTTTGCGACCTTGTCAATCCTCTTTTTGCTGTTGTGTCCGTAGTGTTGCGATTTTCTGCTGTAGCTTCTTCATGTTGGAAGACTCGGCCATTTTCTCTACTAATAAAAACTTCTTCATCTCATTCTTTAGCTGGTTCACCTCTGTCTTGGTAGTGCACAACTGTTCGATGACTTTATCTAACTCTTCATCGTCAATCAAAGCTTTCCACGTCTAAGAAACTTGCTCGACTGCTTTGGCACAAAGTGCCTATGCCTCTTCTATTCTCTTCGCAACTTCTATTGCTGCTTTTCTTCTTTCTTCCAGTAATTCTGGAGGTGTACTGGGTGTCACTTGTAATTCAAACTCCGTAACTTTCTTGCGGAGGTTTTCTACAATCTCTCCAAATCGAAACAGTTTGGCTTCTGGAAACATCTCATGGGTAATGCCTTGATCAGTAAAATTGTTGCAAGCAAGTGTTACAATTGCGTCGAGCCGATGCTTGTTCTCCTCCCAGGTCTTAGCTTCCTACTTTGCTTCTTTGATTGTTTTCTTCATCTTATGAACAATCTTTTTTGATGCTCTAACATGATTGATCAATGCACCTTCTCTGACTTTCATTTCCACCACTACGACATTATGAATGGCATACACTTCGTACATCGACATTGTAGAGAAATTTATGGTGACATGGCCCATGTTTTTTACCATGGCATTCAACTCTGTTGTCCCTAAGTTGAGTGCTTCACCCAACGCTTGAGTCTTTATTGGTGGGATGGGTATCACAATGTCACTAGGTTGCTCCTTTGACGAGCCAACTAAGTCCCGCGACTCATGCAATTGCAGTCTATTGTCGACCGCCATTCTTACTTCTTTCATTGCCTTATAGAGCGTTTGTAATAAATTTGTGATATGTTAGATAATAAATTTGTGATATGTTATCCTATTGGACAAAACTCAGAGGGGGGGCGGGGGGCGTGAATCAATATTGTTACCTTTTTAACAATTTTAACCTCTTTTAAAATAATAAATAACAAACAGAATCAACAAGATACAAAGAACACAAATTTATCGTGGAAACTCAATTGGAAAAACCACAAACACTTTCTATAACTGCAAAATTATATTTACAAATGGTTTATGCTTATTACTACAGACAAGGATGCTACAACACCCTGGTTTTTTCTTTCTACAATAGATAAGGATGCTACAACACCCTATTTACCAACCACTGTTGGAGGGAGGCCGCGATCCCCTGTTTTGTCAACTACAACTGACATGATGCTACGCCACCCTTATTTACTAGCTTCTACTGGAAGGAGGCTACAACCCCCTTGCAGGCCTATAGCCCCCCTTAGCACCACCCTGCCACCTTAATATGTTTTTATCAGACTTCCAGATATTCTTATGTCTTCAATTCTGTCATTGGTTTCTCATCCCTTTCTTCGTCTCTGTCTTTTGTTGCTGCTGCTATATGGATCTGGACTACAGAGATACTTTCTTCCTCTCAAACCTATGTCTATAAATATCTATAACACACATCTCACCACATCTCTTCAATCTTGGAAACTCGTGTCTTTTCATTTGAACCATCACACAACTTCATTGTGACCTTTCACAACATATGATATTTTTCCAAACACGTCCCTTAACTAACGATCACTTCTCTGTTTATACAACCACGCCCCTTTTTATTCATCATAACTTTGTTTGACAGAATTAACTGGTTTTTAAATTTTTAATGCTATCGTATATATTCTTCTTAGATCTGCAATCTATAGGAATAATAGAATCTATTTTGTATATTAGTTTTTTCCTTGTAGCTTATTAATATACTATGTTTAAATGTATCAGTCACCGCCCTTGTTTAGCTAATACAATCAGAAATATTTTCATCACTCACATCCTTTCATTTTGGACATGTGCCTCTTCACCTAATGTGACTCTTCAGAAATTTCTTGCGCGATTTCAGAGCTTCGAACCGAAATCCTAAGCAATTTCCTTTCTGCAATGACCTTTCAGCAACATAAATATTTCTGCAATTTCCTTTCTACAACGACCTTTCTGCATTTACCTTCCGCAATTTGCGGGAGTTCCTTCCTTCTGCAATTGCGGTTGCACTTTCACATCCTTCTTCTACAAAATCCTTCCACAATTAACTTTCCGCAACGATCTTTTCGCAATCTCCCTTTTCACAATATGTGAGAACTCTTTCCTTCCGCAATTGCGGGTTGTGGGGAAGGCTTTCAATATTTTTTTGAACCAGGTTTCCACATTTACCCTTTTCGCAACAATCTTTCCACAATTGTCCTTTCCACAATTTGCGGAACTCTTCCTTCCGCAATTGCAAGGCTGCCTTTTAATGTTTCCGAACCAGGCTTCTGCATTTATCCTTTCCGCATCAATCTTTCCACAATCTGAGGAAACTCCATTCCGCAATTGCGGGGTTGCCTATCAACTTTTTTTTAAAACTATAGGCATAATTCTTCTTAAGGATGATATGATTTTTCACTAACTTGTTAGGTGTAACATTCACACGCGTGACCTCCAGATGAGAAACCAAGAACATAGCTAAATGGACAAATTATCAAGGAGCAAATTGATATCCTTTAATAAATTTATTTACACAGAAAACTAATGGTGTGCATTTCCAGATGGCCCCTTAACCTTCTGTATTTGATACTAGGCGGATTTCATTTAAAAGGTAAACACATTTTTTCTCAATTTTGGCAGGTTAATTTCTTGCACATTTGACCACCAGAGAGTAACCTAAAACCATGACTGGATAAACACTTCACCAAATAACATATTCATGGCATTGGATTAATTTAATGGCTCAAGGTTAGCATTTGGTGGGCATTTGCAAATGGTTTTTTGCAACTAGTTTTAACACAGACAATTTTTATCTAACCCTATGTCAACTAAGGTGGATTCTTACTTTCACTAAACTTAGAAAATGAAGCATCCATAGTATGGAGAACATCATGCTGATTCTATCCATTCCAAGTTCATCCACTGCAACCTCATTCTCTCTCCTTGGCGGGCATTTTACTTGGAACAATGCAAGAACATGCCAAAAGACACTTTTGGAAAATAAATAACTTCATCCTCAGAGACCTTTTTGACAAACTGATGATATGGTTAGATGCACCAAGCAACAATCTATAGGACTGTACCTTCAGAATAATTTAATCCATCAAATACGGGAAATGGTGGAGATTTTATAGAGAGGGTAATTTTTCATCGCTTTGTCAATTTCCAAAATTGTCATATTTTTACAACACACTATCAGAATGTAACAATGACTTCATGAGACATTAGGACACCATCATATGTATTTTCAACCTCATCACACATGCCACATAATAATACATTCGATGTCATTACTTTCTTTGTTATTCTTTTATCTTTCACTGAGTTTACCCTGCCATCATATCTTTTTGTTATCCTTTGTCATTCATGAAATCCTTTGACATCAATGACAACCACACTCAACATGATAATGCTAGTTAGCCGTGTTTGATGCTCATCTATCTTCTTGAGGATTTGATTGACAACCTTTGCCATTGTATCCGTAAAAAATATATAATCATTGTTGGTAAGGCTAACGGTTCCAACTGATTTGTTGCCTTCCATCTTCTTATGATTCCTTGCAGACTTCTACGTCTGCTTCCTCTTTTTCCCTACTATAGGGTTTGTTGGAGTCGTGCTTGACTCTCCTCTGGGTTCTCCTTTAGCGGATTCCCTCCCTATCCTGCATCCTTATCTCTTAGTGGCTCGTCTTGTTGTACCTCTTGGTCTGCAAATAGCCGGTCATCTGCGACAAGAACTCTTAATTCTTTCGCCCAATCTTGAATAATGGCATCAATTTCTGTAGCCGACAGCTGATAATGTGTTGCAATCCATTTGCGCTATGGGTCTTGTCATGGCTACAAAAATATATGATGGGTCCCGACCGAAAATATGACAATGTTTCTCAATTGCTTAATGATCGCCTCAGTAATTCTGGCCTGCTTTCTTACATGACGTCGCAAGGCCTCTCCTTGTAAAAAGAACTCTATATTGTTGTATTTTTTCCTTTTCTTGAAATATTTTTAGAACCATATATTTTGGTATTGAGCTCCTCGACATAAAACATGCACATCCACCCCTTGGTAGTTTGCTGGTTCTTCCCATGCGACAAACAAAATCAAAATAAATAGCCATGGATAATGAAATGCACTACCTTTTCTCCTGTTCCTTCTCCACATATGCTAACAGTTCATTTAGGATATATTGCGACCAGTTGAGTTGAAAAGCTGCTGCACTTAACTTTGCCGCAACAGTCGTCTCTGTAGTGCACTGGTTTGGTCGCATCTTTCGCAACAACTTGCTAGATAGAACTTTAGATACGAACCGAACAATGTAGTCATTGATAGAGGTGATGGCAAAGCCTATGGTGTCTATGGTCAGGTCATATTTTTCTTTTAGCTTATTCATGAATAAATTGTCCTGTTCTTTTCCAGCAAAAAATGGTGCCGAGTCGATGCCTACAAGTGGGAGTTTCATAATCATTGCTAATATTTTCATGGAAGATATGGAAGGTAAAGCAATAAATTCATTTCCACACAAACCAAGATGGTGGCTCATATTTATGGATGATGTTTTTAGGAATTTGCCGCATGGAGAAGATACACTAGTGGAGTTCCAAAGCCACATAAACAATCAATGTGACAGTATAAAATTCACTTTTGAAAAAGAGGAGGAAAAGTCCCTTCCATTTCTGGATGTACTTATCACAAGAAATCCTGGCGGCTCTCTTTCTCACCAAGTATACAGAAAGAAAACGCATATAGAAAGACACCTTCATGCTGATTCACACCATATTCTGTCCCAGAAAATTGGAATAATAAACACCTTAGCAACATGTGCTTGGAGAGTTTCGGATATGGATCACATAAAGAAAGAGCTAGAACACCTTAAGACGTCTCTCATGAACAATGTATATAACGAAAAAGAAATTGATAGAGTTTTCCAAAGCGTAAAAAGCAAAAGAAATGAAAACAAAGAGAGAGATACAACTTTCCTAAGAATCACACTTCCTTATATCCATGGCACGACAAACAAAATTGCTAACGTCCTAAGGAAGAAAAACATAAAGGTGGCATTCTCCCCCCCCCCCCCCCCCCCCNCGGTGAAGCCTACATAGGTGATACTGGAAGGTCTGTTGTAACTAGGTTAAAATAACACAACACATCTCTCCGACACGAAAGAATAAAAAACTCAGCCATAGCAGAACACTCCCACAACACAAAACATCACATTTTCCTAGAAAATTCAAAAGTCTTAGCAATTGTCCCAAATTACTACAAAAGGAAAGTTCGAGAAGCCATAGAAATTGAGAAATGCATGAGGAACTTCAACTACGATGATAGCCTGAAACTGAAAGAAACATGGAAACTAGTCATTAGAAAACTATTTCGATAATTAAAACTCTAACTAAAAAACATTTGATAAAAATATTAAATTAATAAACCTCTAATCAAACTTTAAATTTTTTAAAACAATTTTAAAACATTTTAATAACTTAATTATAATAAAAAAATTTAATTATTAAATAATAACATTATTTGCACTTTAATAAAACACAATGGGTAACCTAGGATAACATTTGAACAACATTACTTATTAAATATTTTTATAATTGATAACTATTGCAACATTAAAAAGAAAAAAATTAAAATTTTCCTAAGTAATAAAAATTTAGAACTAAAATAAGTAACAAGATAACATTAATATTATTCATAAATTAAAATGTATAACTAAATTAAATAATTTAACTTTAAAACAACATTACTTATTAAATATTTTTAGAATTAATAACTATTGCAAACATTAAAAACAAAATTTTATTTCTATAATTTTCCTAAGTAATAAAAAATTATCACTAAAATATGTAATAATAAAACATTAAGATTAAGTAATTTAAACATTAATTCTAAGGTTTTTTTTAAATAAAAAATTAAATTTCTCAAAAAAATAAAATTAAACAATAAAGGATTAAAAAAAAAATCTATAAGAATTGAGATTAGGTAATAAGAATAATTTAAAAACTAATAAAAAATGTAATTAATAAAAAATAATAAAACTATTTTTCTTTTGAATAATTTGATTTAGAATTAAACCGTAAAACCAACATAAAAAACTAGAAAAACCTTAGCCTTGGAAAATTTCATATTTATTCTTAATGTCCTAGTGCAAAAAAGAGCGAGAGTCTACTTCTCCTGAGGATGAACCTACTTGATAGGTTCGAAACTTGGTTCGAAACTTGTTGACGGACAAAAACTCTTACCACAGATCTCCTTCAGTTTTCAAAATTATCGAACTGTGAATTGGCCATGAACAACCAAATTGCTGCCCTCCATGGAAGGGATATGCTCCGAAAGATTCGGCTCTTTGAATGCACACAAATCAAAATCGGCCATCGCACAACAGATCTAAGTTTTAAAAAAAAATGCCGAGACCAAAAAATTATTCCTTGTTTCGCTAGAATAAACCATCAATTTAAAATGAATGAATACGCTTTCTATGAGTTGAGTATAAAAATCATTAGAGGGGAAATTCAACGCACCAGAAGAGAACTGGACATGCTTTCCCAAAAAGCTTACAAACTGCACACGTCGTTAGCAAGCGAGTTGTGATATGATTTTTGGGTCGGCGTTGAAGGCAACACGATTGCTGAAAAAGGCCATCGCCAGACATCCACTAAAATTTGAGAAACTAAAAATGAAACAGAAACCTGAGGCTGAGAAAAGAAGGGATTGCACTGTGAACTTATCCAACATTGAACTGGACATGAGTACCAATGAGTTACTGCAGAAAGGACTCAACTTCGCCATTGGTCCTGCAAAGATACCTCACAAGGACATTATTTGCGTGGTGGAGGATACCATCAAAGGGTTTCCAGATGACAAAGTTGAGGACATACGGCAAGAATGCGCCATTGTATTGAAAAATGGTAAGCCTCTGAAGAGAGACATAACGAAAGAAGAATATTTGGCATTGAAAAAGCTCCGAAGAAGGGAAGATGTTATGGTCCTCAAGGCAGACAAGGGTAATGCCACGGTTATTTTAAAGATCGGGGATTATCAGAAGAAGATGATTGAACATCTAGAAAGTGGTTGCTATAAGAAAATCACCAAATATCCATTAAAAAAGGTGGTGAGAGAGGTAACCTTGGCGATAACTTAAAGTCCCCCTTTGATGATGAAACGAAGAAAAAACTCACTCCCAAAAATGTGATCATGCCACACATTTATGACTTACCAAAGATACATAAAGAAGGCATACCACTTAGACCCATTGTCAACACAATAGGATCACCTACCTATGATCTTTCCAAACACCTAGCAAAGACTCTAAAACCCCTGGTTGGAAAAACTTTCTCATTCATCAAAGATTCTTCGCAATTGGTAGCAAGAATGAAAGATTGGAAGGTGAATGAGAATGGCTTATTAACCAGCTTTGACGTAGTCTCACTTTACGCAAAAATACCAATTGATGAGGCTGTTGAAGTCATCGAGAAGGTGTCAAACCCTGAACCAAATCACTTAGTTGAGATGTGCCTTAGGTCAACCTATTTTTGTTTCCAAGGAGAGATTTATGAGCAAACAGAAGTGGTTGCAATGGGCTCCCCATTATCACCAATTGTGGCTAATCTTTTCATGGAAGATTTGGAAGGTAAAGCAATAAATTCATTTCCACACAAACCAAGATGGTGGCTTAGATTTGTGGATGATGTATTTAGCAATTGGCTGCAAGGAGAAGATAAGTTGATGGAATTCCAAAGCCACATAAACAATCAATGTGACAGTATAAAATTCACTTTGGAAAAAGAGGAGGACAAATCCCTTCCATTTATGGATGTACTTATCACAAGAAACCCTGATGGTTCTCTTTCTCACCAGGTATACAATAAGAAAACACATACAGATAGATACCTTCATGTTGACTCACACCATCACCCGTCCAGGAAAACTGGAATAATAAACACCTTAGCAACACACGCTTGGAGAGTTTCAGTGTAACACCCTGGTTTTGACCCTATTTGCATTAAATGCATATAATGTATATATTGTAATTAATCATGGCGTGGAGCTAAAGGAAAAATCCCTGCCATGGATTATTGTTTTATGTTTTGGCAATGAAAATCGATGCTGATGGTATTTTGTGCTAGCCAGGCACGATATAATGTTGGACACCATGTAAATATGCATTTTAATTAAAATACCCACAACCAGCTTTGTCAATGCAAGCATAATGAAAAGGGCATGATTTTCATAAGGATAAGGGTAGGGCGAGGGGGCGATGTTCAACCCTTAGGGGCCAATGGGGAAAAGCCAAATGTCAGCAAAAGAACCCAAGAGAGTGGTCATCCACTTCCCTTGTCTCATTCACCAACCGAATTAACTCCTCATGAGATTGGTTGGGGCTGTTATTGCCTTGAGGGACATATGCATGGGAAACCGTCAGTGATTGGCAGGACTGTCAGTCCTTTGACCACACGCATGCCCAAAGAGGCAGATTGCGTTCCATTCCTCACATGGGTAGAGAGAACCTCATTTCTCTCTCACGCAGCTGTTTGTCTTCCTCACGCAGGAGAAAGTTTGGCTTCAGGCAGCCACGTTCTATTTTTCCCTTCACGATTTGGTCTGGTGGGTGATTTTTCCTTCATGTTGGGGGCCGTTCTCATCATTCTACGCAGGTGGGGAAATCGTTGTTGTTTTTTCCATGAATTTTGGGTGCCGTGAGTCATTTTGGCTAGGTTAGGTCCATAAACGACTCTGGAAGTCGATTGTCACAGTTTGAGTTGTGTAATTCCATTTCCCTACCTGATTCGGCCTCTGTGGTGTCCTCCTTTCCAATACTAGAGATTTTATTTGTTGTGTGTATACCATTGTTGGCCTTTGGACTGTTTTGGAGTGGAAATGGGGTTTGAGCTTGCTTGATAAACCTAGTGTGTGCAGGAGCCTCACAGACAGAGCCACAAGGATGAATTTTTTCTCTGCACCCCCTGAATAACACTGTAAGGGAAGGCATGGCCCAAGGGACTGTATAGCAGAGAAGGGGATGCTTCCTTATGTTGGGTGTGTGTGGATGTCCTAGAATTTATGCTAGTTCTGGTGCAGGTGTCCATAGCTCTTGGATTGAGCTCACTAGCTTAGAAGTAAACATTTTCAGCACCGGTATAGCCTGATAAACCCAACAACCTAACTATGTTGGATTGGTTGAACTTCTGATAAACCTTGGCTATGTGGGAGCCTGCTAGTGTTCCCTTATTCCTTGTGGGAATCATGCCTAGCTTGGGGGTGGCAGTGTTGCTGAGAGATTGATGAGTGCACTAGCCTATGGTTGGTTGGCACGTTGCAGTGACGTAGTTGGTTGTGGGATAGACTTCTTATAAGATAAGTATCTCTTGTCTATTTTATATCGGAAATGGTATTTGTTGCTTAATGATGAATGATGAACATGTTGAATGCTTAAATGTGTTGAATGAATTTTTCTTCCGTTGTATGCTAAATATTTATGCATCTGCCAATGTCTTTATTTCAATGCATTTTATTATGATGTTCATGGGGCTAGATTTCCAGGGTTAGTTACTGTCAGTCACGTTCTCTCCACCGGGCTGAGGGGCAGGGACGTGACAACTTGGTATCAGAGAAATGGTAGTAGCATTGGGCCTCTATGGGCCAAGGAGGGAAGTTGACAGAGGGTAGAATTACCTTCTATGGTTAGCAGGAAAAGAAGCGCATACAGGAAAAATTGAGAATTTTTTCTAAGTATTGAAGTGCCCTTCTTTTGTGCAGCGGCTGAGGAAGCCGAAGATGGGCCGTAGTGGCGACTAGGATTAGCGAAGCCAAGCTAATATATCAGCTGATCTAACCTTGGGGAGATCCAATTCAGTGGCGGCTGAAACTCAGGATTTATGCTGGTGAACTTAGACTGGGAGGAGTCGATGCACAATGGATGAAAGTCTAGGATATTTCTGCAACGACGGCGGTAGCAGACAAATGGAGGGCTCTCTGAAAGGGAGCCGCTACGGCAGAAGGCTCGGTGAAATGGAGCCGACGGACGTCGGGCGAGTGGAAACGATGCATAGCGGTAGAGAAAAGCAGACTGACCCGCCAAGAAGGAAAATTTTGCAAAATTTTCCGAAGTATGGAAATTTGCCTGAAATGAGAGAGATAGAGAGCCATTGTAGCGGCTGGAAGTGGAAAACATTTCTGCAATAGCGGCTTGGTTTCCAGGAAGTGAACTGCTACACGTCAGATGAGAAAGGAGGATGAAGCCGATGCATGAATCGGGCGGAAGAAGAAGTCCGAGCTGCAACGACGGTTGGGAAGTCGGAAGCGAGCCGACACAGTGGGAAGAAGTCTGAAAACTTTCCACAACAACAACCGCATTGGCGAGATGTATCCGGCAAAGAAGTTCTCTAAAGTCGAGCTGACACATGTTGGCTGGGGAGAGCCGATGCATAGTGGATATTTCGACAGGATAGAGCTGATGCGAAGCGGATGGAAGACGGAAAGTATTTTGATGTGGTGCGGCGGGTGAGAGAAGATGATGGAGCCGACGTGCTACGGATGGGAAAGAAAGAAAGAGCCAGTGTAGTGGCGACTAGGAAAAGAAGAAGGAGCCGCAACGATGCTTGGAAACCGAAATTTGAGCCGCTACAACGATGAAAAGAAAAATATGTTGAAGCCACTAAAGCAGTGGGTGGAAAAAGGGGAAGGAGCCGCCACGATGGGCTAATGTTGAACATTTTTCCACCATAGTGGAAGAAAACTGAAGATGGATCTGAAATGGATTTTTTAACAGGGATTTTAGCAGGTTTTCAGTGGGATTGTAGGTGCCAAGAAAGATGAAAATGGCAGCGGGATTATGCGCCATATTGCATGAAATCGAAAGATTTACAAAAAAAAAACGAGGGCACTGCCCTCTACCAGCCCTTCAGTGGCGACAAGGGGGAAAGCCCCCTTGACCCATGTCATCCCCTTTAGACAGTCATTGTTGTGAAAGAAAATCCTGTTTTTGAGAAAGTTTTCAATATGAGATTTTTCCAGATAAATGTAAGTAATGTATAAATTCATGTGAATGTTATGCAACTAACAAATTTTGTCTATTAACATATTTTGTAGAATTATAGTCACCTTCAAAGAGAAGCATTCCACATAGTGTAGATTGCAAAAGTTGGGTTGTAGATCTGCCATGAGAACCTACGACATGTATGATGATGCAAAGAACCGCAATGAGTACGAGGAAGATGTTATGGGGGAAAATGTTCGAGTTGGAAATGATGAGACTGAGTCAAATGGGAGAATATTTTAAGATACTCCCCCAGATTTTGCATCCACCATGAGAAGCCAAAGGGTGGAGATTCAAAGTTATAGGGAAGACAAGGAAAGATTAGTTAAGGCTCAAGAGGAGCAGAATCAACTGAATGCAGCCATGATGCAGAATTTGACAGACATCCAGAGGCAGATGAACTCTGGGGACCAGATAGTAAGACCGGAAGGTAGTAAGAGAGACACTAGAAGAAGGAAAATATCTCCTAGTGAGTCATCTGAATTTGAAGGATCCATTGGGGACTCAAGCTCTTCATATCATGGGAATGAGAGGAAGAGGCGTTACAAGAACCATTCACATGATGAATTTAAGAAGGAAAGGCCTCCTACCTTTAATGGTGAGATAAAGAATGGACAAGAAGTTGAAGCTTGGCTTCTTCGGATGAGAAAATATTTCCAAGTCCAAGACTACTATGGAAATATAAAGGCTAGGGTAGCCATATTCAATTTGACTAGAAGAGAATCCATATGGTGGGAACACTTCAGGAAGGCAAAGAAGATCAATGAAAGGAATATTGTATGGAAACAGTTCCAGAAGTACTTCAAGCAGAAGTACCTTTCCGACATGTACTATGATGATAAGATCATGAAATTCCATGAGTTGAGGTTAGGATAGTAGACCATGGAAGAGTATGCAAACAAGTTCCTAGAAATTTTAAGGTATGTCAGTTACATCAAAGATGAGAAGGTAAAATCCCAACATTTCCTGAGTGGATTTCCCCAGTCTTACAAAGACAGAATAGATTTTTATGAACCTAGAACTCTGGAAGAAGCAATAAGGAAGGATAAGTATTACCATAAGCAAAGAAAAGGTAAGACTAATTACCATAAGACATGGAAGGACAAAAGGAATGAGAAGTCTGACCAGACTCAAGAAGGTTCCAAACCATCTAACTTCAGGAATCAGCAGAAGCAACCATCACAAGCTGAAAAGCAGTTAGCCAGAGTGATGGAAGAAAATCCTAGAGAACTGCAGCAGAACAAAGAAACTCTCCAATGTTGGAAATGTGGAGGACCCCACATGCAAGAAGTAGAAACAATGGGTCAAGTAGCAAGGGCTGTCCCTAGGATTTATGCAGCATTGGAGGACCGCCAAGCAGATCACTAGTCAACTGTGGTTGAAGTTACAGGTAAGATTGTTGAGCAATATGTTTCTATTTTGATTGACCTTGGTTCTACTTACAATTACATTACTCCTAGAGTAGTGGAGATTTGTGATTTTAAAAAGTAAAGCATAGCAAATCTTGGTTAGTTTAACTAGCCACTGGAACTAAGACAAAGGTTAGTGAAGTGGTTGAGAAATGTCCATTGGTCATGAATGGATTGGTCACTTATGTAGATTTGAATGTTCTACCACTTGGTTCCTATGATGTTCTCATCAGAATGGATTGGTTAGAAGCTCATAGGGTAAAGCTTGATTTTTATAATAAGACTTTTGAATGCATGGATGAAGAAGGGAACCCAAGAGTTGTGAAGGGAATTCCAAAGGTGATTTCTGTGAGGCAGATTTCAACAATGCAGTTGAAGAAGTTATGTAGGAAAGGTTTCCAATTGTATGCAGTTCATATTTTGGAGGCAACCGAAAATGAAACTCCTAGGTTGGAGCACTTTCATGTGTTGCAGGAATTCAGGGATGTGTTTCTGGATGAGATTCTAGGACTTCCTCCAAAGAGAGACATTGATTTCATAATTGAACTTGTGCCAGGAGCAGCACTAGTGTCCAAGGCACCCTACAGAATGAGTACACGAGAAATTCTAGAGTTGAAGATGCAGCTGCAAGAGTTGTTGGAGAATAAGTATATTAGTCCGAGTGTGTCTCCTTGGGGAGCACTAGTTTTGTTTGTGAAGACGAAAGATGGTACATGTTCGGGCGCGCACCCTAACGGTCCTTAATTTTGGTAACTCCGTGGTTTTTGTGGAAGCTTGTAAGCAGAGTTGTGACTCAAAATAGTCTTAGGGGTGTCGTGGTTGAGTCAAAGCCCTCTTTTTGTAATTAACCCATGGTTTAAGTCCAGGGTTTAGGGTTCGAGGTGCCCATGGTTTAAGCCCATGGTTTTGTAATAAGTGTACTTGTATAAATAAGCACTTTTGTAAAAGAGTCAGGTTAGGCTTTTGATGTAAGATGAATTGATGCAAAGCTAAGGCTTGTTTTGTAAGGAAGGTTAAGTCCCAGATATGTGCATGGACGACCTCTGCAGCTGTGTGCGTAGATATCTGCAGCTTAGTGCGTAGCTTGAGGAATTGAAGGGATCTGCAGCTGAGTGCGCAGATCAGAATTGTGGTTTTTGTAAAGAGTTGAATAAAACACAGTTCTGTGGACGTAGCCCCTAAACTGGGGGTGAACCATGTTATATCTTGTGTTGTGGTTCTTTTGTGTTGTTGTTATGTTATTTTATGCATTGATAAATATATAACTGATAAGTAAGATCACTGCTAAATACTAACTTCGCTGTGAATTCCCAGTAAAGGGTTAAGCAAGGCACTGTTTGTTTATCTAACCGCGAAGCTAAATAAGTGAATGTCAAAGCTCTGTATTTTATGATTATCATTTGTTAGAAACTAAAGGTACAGTAATATCCCTCTTCTGCTTGCAGAAACCTGATTCTGCGACACCCCATAGCTGTTTCGGGTGAGACTGCAACTTGTTCGCTGGTTGTTGCCGAAAGGGCCAACACTATGGGTCTTTTGTTGGTGCGAAGACAAAAGTATAGATCCCTCTCCTAATCCCAACAAATTGGTTCCGTTGTTGGTTGAACTCAGTATCTGCTCAAGAGGGGTTTACGTCGTACCTCGAGGGCTATGTTTTGGAGACCCTCAGTGAAAGAAATCGGTGATTGGATTGAAGAGAATTATCTAAAATTTGCTGAACAAGAGAACAAAGATCCGATTCGCAGTTCAGGTGACTTTTTACAAAGGTATGTTTTTTTCTGATGTTTATGAAATTTTCTTTGGTAGTATCCACATAGAATTGCACCAGTGGTTATCCAGGTTAACATAGAGAAGGACGAACTTCCAAGAAGGTCAGTTTCCTGATTGGACCCTCGCAAGAATTAATATATTGAAAAGGGTGAACAACGAGATATCCCGAGCTGTTGATTTTTGGACAACGCGAACCCTTGAAGCATTTGTGATGGAGTTCGCCATCGACACAAGTACTTATTTCAGTGAAGCTAAACGACAGTTTTTCAAAGGACCAAGGGGTAAGTACTTGAATTCATTTAATTTGAACATTAAAATGCTATTGGATGAAAAATGTATATTGCTCATTGAATCAGACTGTTAGATTTAGTATTACTAACCTATGTTTGCAAGTGAAAGTCCCTTCGACGAGCAAAGTGGTTTGCTGCGAAGTAGCAAAAGGTACAAGAGAAATTTTGAGTCCTATACCCTAGGTCAGAATACCGAGTCTAACTCCATAAGTCTAGTAGCCTCAGAGCCCGAAGAAACTCCTTCTGTTGGAAATCCTCCAGTAACCCCGCATGGAAGACTTATTATCCCTGAGAACCCATCGCAGTCTGAAAGTAACCCTAGCTTGAGTATTTCTGTCGCAGGTCAGTCTACCTCAGTAAGTTCCCCCCCGCCTAATACCAGTCCCCCTTCCCCCCCCTAGATCCGTGATGGCCCATATGAATGACGACATTAAGCTCCTTGTTTTCAAAGGAACTGGATCCGAGGATCCATAATAGTTTTGGTTCTTATGCGAAGTAGTGTGGACTGCTAAGAACATTACCGATCAAGATACAAGAAGAGCGTAGCTGGTTACTTCTTTTAGAGACCACGCTTTGACCTGGTTCATGAAGTTTTCCAGTACTCAGAACCATGTCTTGGCTGATATAAAAGCAGCAACGATAAAGGAATTTAAGAAGCCTAAATCCGAGTCGCAGTGTATCACTGAACTAAAGGAAATTTAGCAGCAATGAGGAGAATCAGTGTGGGAATTTGATCAGAGGTTCAAAGTTCTGCTAGATCAAGTCAGTTTCACTATTGGACCAGCGCAGCATAAGGAATGGTTCATCGCAGTTTTGTTACCGCACATCAGGGCTCCACTCATGCAACAAAAGGTTGCGGATCAACAGGAGGCTTTGGAAATCGCTATGAAGCTTGAAACAGCTCCTGTCGAAGATAATTCTGGTATTGCTCAAATACAAGCGCAGTTGGCAGCGATGGCTCTGGAGCTTCGCGATATGAAAAAAGGGAAAGCTAGTCGCGAAGAGGTTTGGTGTACACGATGTCGGACAGAGGGTCACAACAAGGAACAGTGTCCTGCGGTAAGAAATTTCTTGAATTTTGGTGCACCAAACCCGTTCAACCCTAGTGTTCTATATTGTGAGCTCTATAGGACAACTGGCCAGCATCGACCTGAAGACTGCTATCTTCTGCAGTGGTATGTGCAAGTCCCTAAGAACCCTTATTGCAAGTTTTGTAAGTCAGTGGGACACAACGAAGATGAGTGTCACAGCTTTGACCTCATGAGAGAATGAACTTATGATGCTTATCGAGTACAAAACGATGGCCAAGGCAATGATGGATATGGTTACCATGGTAGTACATCAGGTCGCAAAACTTTTGGAGGTCGTGGTCGTGGTGGTATGGCTGTCAGAGGACAAGGCCAGGTTGTGTGCTATAACTGTAACCAGGCAGGACATCTAGCTAGAGACTATCGGAACCCAACTACGACATGTCGATATTGCAAAGCTGTCGACCATGTGATTGAGCAATGCCCACAGCTGATAGCCAAGATTCAAGAAAGAAATAGTGCCTCTACTCAGAATATTCAGCTGATTGCTGTGGAGAAACGACCTGTCCCAGCCATTAATGTTGTTACCAGGAGTGGAGCTACGATGGAAGTGCAGAACAAGGAGAAACAACCTGCCGAGGCTTGGGTTCGTAAGGCCCCAGAAAAAATCCCAGCATTTGATGTCGAAAGAGAAAAAGAGACATTTATGGCAGCCAAGAGATATTTTGTTGACCCCAACACATCAGTAGCACCTGCGCAACAACCTCAGTAGCAGTCACAGCCGCAAGAAGCTTCGACGGATAAAGTAAGTACACTGTCCTCCTTTTTACAGAGTTGTATGAAGCTCTTAAGAAATCAGAATGCTTTAAATGAGTTGCAGAAAGTTATTGCTTCTTGCGAACCTCAGTGATGTCCTGGTAAGGAAAAAACTATTCATAGAGTGAGAAGAACTGGCAGGGAGATGAGATTGAATGCTCAGATAGGAGAATATGACATGACTGATCTCATCTTGGACCTAGGATCAGAAGTAAATGTCTTAACTAAGCAGACATGGGAACAAATGGGAAAACCTACTCTTGAATGGTCCCCTATACAGTTGAGATTAGCCAATCAGTAGAATATTGTGCCCCTAGGAAGACTCCCTAGTGTATCAATCAATATTGATGGAGTCAGTACCTTAGCAGACTTTGAGGTAATTGAAATAATCGATGACAACAACCCCTATCCAGCATTGCTAGGCATTGAATGGGAAATAGATAATGATGCAGTAATCAACTTGAAGCAGAGGAAGATGAATTTCGAAGGGAAAGGACTGAGAGTCATCATACCTTTGGATCCTTCTCAAGGAGAGAGATACACCGAGCCAGTAAGAGACGAAGACCAGAATGTTTTGGACCATATCTACAATATTACAGCGAAGGAAGAAGATTATGTTGATCCTACTGCCGAAGGTATCATGGATTGGCAGTGTGACAGCTCCTGCATGACGGATTCAGATGACGGCCTAGAGAATTGGCAGAATAAACTGTATGAGCTACATGGACATCGCTGTGCAAGAATTACTAAGTCCCTCAGATGGCTTAGTTCATAGACAAGAACCTTACCTGTTTTTGATGGTTCGACAAAGCCATAAGAGTTGATTGTGCAATTCTCAGAGCAGGTACCAGACTCACAGAAAATGGAGACTCTGGATTCAACATTTAGAGCCACAGCAGCCAGATGGTGGAATGGTCACAAAAAGTACATTCATAGTTGGGAAGTGTGCTAGAAGCCCCTTTGCCTAAGATTCAGGGACCAACCTCAGGAGGTGTGAAGCAGGTTTAATGGTAAGACTAGTCCTCAGGGACATTTGGAGCAATGCTACGAAGCATGGAAGCATGTACCTCGTGAAGAATGGGTACATAGGTTTGTGCACACCTTGGAACCTATAGCAAAGAACTGGTATGCGGAGGTCGAGCTCCGCCACGGTACTGTAAGTTGGGATAGTCTTGTTGATAGTTTTGTGCTGACATTTTCTATTAATGAGGTTTGTCCTGCTTTGGACGCAGCTGTTAGGTTGATCCATACTAAAGTATTTGATGATCAAGAAACAACATAATACCAACCTGATTGGAAGGAACAAGAAGCTAGTGCATTAGAATGTTATAACCTCACAATTGACGAGGATGAGGATCCACGCAACATTAACATTCCTGAGTCAGAAGGACACTGCGAAGTACATGGAGCAGCAGTTGAAGCACCTGAAGTGACTCAGCCCCTGAAGACGTGGACAGTAAACATTGGATCAGACGGAAACCCTAAGTATGCTACCATTGGAGAATATTGGGATGACGAAATGGTGAGAAAGGTGACCCAACTTCTCCATGAGTATCAGGACCTATTTCCGACGAAGTTCTCAGAGATGAAAGGTATCCTTGGTGATATAGGAGTGATAAAGATCCCTTTGAAACCTGATGCGAAGCATGTGAAACAACGCCCTTATAGGATGAACCCTAAGTATAAAGAAAAATTCAGAATGGAGCTAGATAAGATGCTTGCTGCAGGAATCATTAAGCCTGTTGAAGAATCCGAATGGGTCAGTCCTATGGTGGTGCAAGAAAAGAAGACTAAGGGAGAAATCAGAATCTGTGTTGATCTGAGAAAGCTGAATGATGCCTGTTTACATGATCCTTTCCCCACTCCCTTTACATATGAATTTTTAGACAATGTTGGAGGTCAAGAAGTGTACTCTTTTACTGATGGATTTTTCGGTTACCATCAGATTAGAATTTCCCCAGAAGATCGACATAAGACAACCTTCGCTACAGAAATGAGATCCTTTCAGTATACAGTTATGCCCTTTGGATTGAAGAATGCACCTGCTATGTTTTCTCGAGTAGTCATCTCTGCATTTAAGGAATTTATACATAAATTCTTAGAGGTTTATTTTGATTATTGGAATATCTTCGGGTTACTAAAAGACCATATAGCTAGTTTAAGACTTATGCTGGACAAGTGTAGACAGCATCAGATCTCCTTGAACTTGAAAAAGTGTATCTTTTGTGCCCCTTTTGGAATTCTGCTAGGTCACATTGTATGTAAGCAAGGATTGATGATGGATCCTGCGAAGATAGCCATTATTGTGAACCTGCCACCTCTGAAGTCTGTTAAACAACTTCGCACTATGCTTGGTCATACTGGATATTATAGGAAATTCATTAAAGGATATGCTCAGATTACAGCCCCTATGGAAAAGCAGTTGAAGAAAGATATTAAGTTTGAATGGACACCTGAGTGTCAAGCAAGCTTGGATATTTTGAAGGAAAAGATGGTAACTGCCCCTATCATAGTATTCCCTGACTAGAATAAGGAGTTTCATGTGCATGTCGATGCATCCTCCATTGCTCTGGGTATAGTATTGGCTCAGTCAGGTGAAGGTAATATTGATCACCCTATTTCTTTTGCAAGTAGAAAATTGTCCACAGCAGAAAAAAATTATACTACGACAGAACGAGAAGGTCTAGCTATGGTTTATGCATTGCAGAAGTTTCGACATTATCTGTTAGGATCTCATTTTAATATGTTCACTGACCATTATGCTTTGAAGTATTTGGTTAACAAGCCTGTGCTGGGTGGAAGGATATGCAGATGGTTGATTCTGTTTCAGGAATATGACTTTGAGATCATAGTCAAACCTGGAAGACTAAATCTAGGTCCTGACCACTTGTCGAGGCTCGAGTCAAGAGAAGAGCCCATTAGTTTGGACGAAGGTCTTCCTGATGCCCAGTTGTTTTCCATCCAGATGGTTGATGATTATTTCCAGGATATTGTTAAGTACTTGTCTACAGGTGTTGCACTCGCCGAAATGACAACACAGCAGAAGAATCAGCTGGTGGTTAGAGCAACTGACTTTACCCTAATAGCAGGACAACTATATAAGATGGGACCAGATGAAATACTGCATAGATGTGTCCTAGAGCATGAAAAGCCATTAATTTTGGCTGAGGCACATTCTAGAGCAGCAGGAGGTCATTACGCAGGAAAAGCTACAGCACAGAAGATTCTGACAGCCGGATTGTGGTGGCCCACAATTCATAAGGATGCAAGAGAGTATTGCCACAGCTGTGAAATCTGTTAGAGGACAGGAAAACCATCCAGGAGGGATGAGATACCTCTAGTTCCGCAGGTAACTTTACAACCCTTTGACAAATGGGCTATTGATTTTGTTGGACCTATCAATCCCCCTGCAAAGAAATCCGGAGCAAGATACATTATTACAGCAACTGACTACCTTACTCATTGGGCCGAAGCTCAACCAGTCAAGAACTGTAGTGCTGCTACAGCCGCGAAGTTCATCTTCGATAACATCTTGTCAAGATTTGGGTGTCCTAGAATTCTTATGAGTGATCAAGGATCACATTTCTTAAATAAGACTATTGAATTATTGACTGAAGAATTTCAAGTATATCATCAGAAGAGTACTGCCTATCATCCTCAAGCAAATGGAACTGTCGAATCCTTTAACAAGATCCTTGAACACGCTCTGACGAAGGTTTGCAATGTTAACAGAAATGACTAGGATCTTAGAATTCCAGCAGTACCATGGGCTTATAGAACTACCTGCAAGAAGTTGACAGGCCATACACCTTTTAGTTTGGTTTATGGACAAGAAGCAGTCATTCCCATGGAGTACATTGTTCCTAGCCTCAGAATATCTGCTTTCATAGATATGGATGACCCAGATATGATGAAAGAAAGGTTGTCAAAGATACTAGAACTTGAAGAGGACAGATTCATCGCAGGGTTCCAGCAGCAAGTGCAGAAAGCTAGAGAAAAAGCATGGCATGATAGACACATTAAGAGGAAGCAATTCCAGAATGGTGATCTTGTGCTTTTATATAACAGTAAATTCATGAAATTCTCGGGGATTCAAGACGCATTGGAAAGGACCATACATAGTGCAGAGAGTTACTGATGGTGGCGCAGTCCAGTTAGCTAAATTGAATGGAGAAACTTTACCTTCCATGGTGAATGGAAGTATGTTAAAAAAGTACAGGGACAAGCCGGGACCCCTTACTCAGAAGTAACAGCAAGAAAGACAGTCTAAGTACCAAGAACAGTTGGAATTAGGTACTAGACTATAATGAAGCTGTTCTCAAAGCTATGAAGTGTTGAAGACTGTCAAAGTTTGAAGGTTTAAGTTTGGTTGCTGTGTGGGTCAGGATGGGGTCGCTGATAGATTTAGAAGGCCCAATGACCCCCATGACCACCATAAATATGAAGGAGGCAGACATCAGCATGAGAGATGGTCATATTCTACTAAGGATCAAAGGATGAAGCATCAAGCAAGTCGTGGCCGTGGTAGTAATAACAGAGGGGACGACGATGCAGCCGTAGCAAGCCAATTACTATCTTCGCCAACAAGATTCTACCACCAGAAAAGTAGCTGAGTGTCCCGGGATGGGACACTGGTGAGTCTTAGGGGCCTGTTGGGGCGCGCACCCTAACAGTCCTTAATTTTGGTAACTCCGCGGTTTTTGTGGAAGCTTGTAAGCGGAGTTGCGACTCAAAATAGTCTTAGGGGTGTCGGGGTTGAGTCAAAGCCCTCTTTTTGTAATTAACCCATGGTTTAAGTCCAAGGTTTAGGGTTCAGGGTGCCCATGGTTTAAGCACATGGTTTTGTAATAAGTGTACTTGTATAAATAAGCACTTTTGTAAAAGAGTCAGGTTAGGATTTTGATGTAAGATGAATTGATGCGAAGCTAAGGCTTGTTTTGTAAGGAAGGTTAAGTCCCAGCTGTGTGCATGGACAACCTCTGCAGCTATGTGCACAGAGGGTTTTGGGTGATTAAGAAGATCTACAGCTGTGTGCGTAGCTTGAGGAATTGAAGGGATCTGCAGCTGAGTGCGCAGATCAAAACTATGGTTTTTGTAAAGAGTTGAATAAAACACAGTTCTGTGGACATATCCCCTAAACTGGGGGTGAACCACGTTATATATTGTGTTGTGGTTCTTTTGTGTTGTTGTTATGTTCTTTTATGCATTGATAAATAAATAACTGATAAGTAAGATCACTGCAAAATACTAACTTTGTTGTGAATTCCCAGTAAAGGATTAAGCAAGGCACTGTTTTTTTATCTAACCGCGAAGCTAAATAAGTGAATGTCAAAGCTCTATATTTTATGATTATCATTTGTTAGAAGCTAAAGGTACAGTAATATCCCTCTTCTACTTGCAGAAACCTGATTCTGCGGCACCCCATAGCTGTTTCGGGTGAGANGAAAGGGCCAATACTGTGGGTCTTTTTTTGGTGCGAAGACAAAAGTATAGAACCCGGGTCTGCCCTAAGCCCAACAGTACACTCAGATTGTGTATTGATTACAGACAGTTGAACAAGGTCACTGTGAAGAACAAATATCCTTTGCCTAGGATTGATGACCTCTTTGATCAAATGAGAGGAGAAAGGGTATTTTCCAAGATTGAATGAAGGTTTGGTTACCACCAGGTGAGAATCAAGGATGAAGACATTCATAAGACAACCTTCAGAACAAGGTATGGACACTGTGAGTTTGTAGTGGTACCATTTGGTCTCACGAATGCACCAGCTACATTCACGTGCCTTATGAATAGTGTCTTCAACAGGTATTTGGACAAGTTTGTTCTTGTCTTCCTTGATGACATTCTTATTTATTCTAAGAATGAGGAAGAGCATGAAGAACATTTGAGGTTGAAATTGTAATTGCTCAAGGAGCATAAGCTGCATACAAAGTTGATAAAGTGTGACTTCTATAGAGATAGAATTTAGTATTTGTGTCACATTATCTTAGAAGAGGAAATATCAGTAGACCCTGAGAAGATTGAAGCCATTATGAATTGGCCTACTCTGAGGAATGTGACAGATGTAATATCTTTTATGGGACTTGCAGGATATTACCGGAGGTTCATTGAAGGATTCTCCAGGGTTGCACATCCAGTCTTTTCTTTGCAAAAGAAGGGAATAAATTTTGAATGGACATCAAGGTGTGAGGAAAGCTTCTAGCAATTGACGAATCTTTTCACAAGTGCACGAGTCCTGAAGATTGCAGACCCAGAAAAAGATTTTGTGGTGTGTACTGATGCATGTAGACAAGGGCTTGGAGGAGTTCTTATGCAGGACAACCACGTGATATGTTATGAGTCAAGAAAGCTGAAGGAGCATGAGAAGAATTATGCCACTCATGATCTAGAGCTTGTAGCCATAGTACATGCTCTCAAAATGTGGAGGCATTACTTGATGGGACGAAGATTTGAGCTAAGGACAGGCCATTGTGGTCTGAAGTAATTGTTTGACTAGCCTACTCTGAACGCTAGGCAAGCAATATGGTTAGAGTTTTTATGTGAGCTTTATTTTGAAATCAAGCACATAAAAGGAAAAGAGAATAAGGTAGATGATGCATTCAACATGAAGGTGCAGGAAATGCATGTGGCATCTCTTAGTATTTATCAGTCAGATTTGATGTAATGTCCCCTGGGGATATCAATGGGATTGAGGGACATTTAATTAGCTCTCTAACGATAATTCGATAATTTTATCACAATGGATTAGTTAAACAAATATTAAAATTCATTTTTCCATATTTGTTTCATGACAAAGTCCTTTTAATTACAAATAAATTAAAGTAAATTCAATAATTATTCAAATGTCTGATCTAAGGGCTGGAAAGGATTACTAACAACTTGTAGAAAAGTCACATATCCATTCCAATCCAATTGAGACATAAATTCCACATCTAAATGCCATTTACTCTTAATTATGATTAATTAGTAATTAGTGTCCCACTTATAATACTTAATGACAATTAGCGCATAGTTGATGGTACTTATTATAATTTCATTTATTTATCACTTAACCACTATTTTTATTCCTTGGAAAAAAGCATAATTTCATTACTTCTTTCGAGAACGAAATTACTATTTGTAGATACATGACTTGTGTATTCGATAGGTACCATAGAGTTCCAAAAAATAGAGTTCAACAAAAAAAGGGACAAAAAACAGTCCCTGCTTCCCACATATATCAAATCCTTATATATCAAATTCGTATCCCCATCTGTGAATCTTTCACAAAAAAAACATATAGTTCAATACAGTCTTGTCACATATACAAAAAATACCAAGCACAGACCAAATATATACCGGTAGGATGCCGCCAAAAGAAAAGGTGCAGAACCAAAAGAAAATAGACAGTATCCACTATTTTCCCCTTTCTATGAAAGGCCTATGATAGTACTCATGTGCAGCCCCATCAACAAGTTCAGAAATCTTCCATTGACCCAATGTCAAACGAAGACCCTCCTTCAAGGCCTTGTCCGCCTCCCTTTTAATCTCCTTGTATACGTGTTGGTAAGAAAAAGAGTCAAAATATCCAATGATATCTGAAATGGATTCTAAAATATTTGATAGTTGTAAGTTCCTACAGATTTGGTCCCCAAAGTCCAATTTACGACATTCATAGAATCACCAAAAACATTGAGTGTCTGACACCCTTTCTCTGCTGCAAAGATGAGGAGGAGTTTTAAGCTGAGGATCTCAGCATAGTTGTTACTGCCATTGCCCAGTCCCATCGTCATAACAAAAGTGTGGCCCTCCCTAAGATGTAGAATTGCACCTCCCCCACAAATATTTTATTGTGAGGATCCATCGAAGAAACCCCATGGAGCTGATTTGTCAATTTCAGCCTCTAAGACAGTCCTCTGAATATCTGCTCTAATGTGTTGAGGGAAGGCTGAGTGAATCCCACCAGCAATATTGGTCGTGATTGCTAGGGTACAACTCTTATCAGCAAAAAATGCGCTGTTTTGGGCTAACCAAACACCCCAAATAACCAACAGGGGGAGGGCTTTCATATTCTCGGAGGAGATATTTCTTCTCCAATTTCCCTAGGCCTGCACAATGATTAACCCCTCCCAAATGCACCGGGTACCAAAGATATTGGAACATTCTCTCCATACCTCTCTAATGTAACTGCAATGTAAAAAGAGATGTCTCACCAATTCCCCTGTATTTTTACAATGTGAGGACCAACCAGGTCCTTGAAAGGATCATTTTTGCAAATTTTCCCAGCACGGTGCCTTATTCTCAATAACGCACCACATAAATAATCTACATTTTGGAGGGCACTTGATCTTCCAAATATATTTCCACTACCAAGCCTCATCCTTGTTCACACCTTCTGCACTGAGAACGAGGTATCCTACCTTAGGTGTGTATTTCCCAATTGATATCCATCCCAAATGATAACATCATCTTGATATCGAAGCTTTATCTGTGCATGTTCCACTGCCTCAAGATATCCTCCCAAATCCCTACATTCCCTGTCCCAGCTCAGTAGCCTGGATCCAAGACTGTTCCCAACGGATCTCCTGTAAAGGGGCCGAGAGTTGATAAAGGTAGTAAATTCCCCTAATTCTTAGTTCCCTGATCCCTCCTTCCGAGAGAATGTGTTCTTGATTGCTTCCAACCCATGAGTCCTCCCCAACACGAAGCTTCCTACCATTTCCAATCTGCCAATCCAGTTTGGCCTCAATGAGTCCAAAATATTTTACAATAGCTTTCTAGATAATTGAGCCCCCCGAGTGGTTTTTCCAAGGTTCCGAATCTAGTGCTCCACCGAAGCTGGATTAATGTACTTATGAAACATGATCTGGGTCCAAAGGCTCTCCGTCTTTAACAATCTCCATCCTCCCTTTGCAACAAATGATTTAGATAATAAAAATATGTTTTTTAGGCCTCAACCACCCATTCCTTTCGAAATGGCAATTCTCTCCCACCAAACCCAAGGCATAACCTGGGTCTCCTGTTTACCACTCCAAAGAAACCGAAAACAAATTCTGCGCGTTGCTTCCAGAATGCCTTTGGGTATCCAAACCAAAGACATCAAGTAGACTGGAATGGCCTCTAGAACAAATTTTACCAGCACCAATATTCCAGCACGAGATAACCATTTATGGCTCCAAATTTTTAGACATTTTTCCAACTTTTCAATCAGCCATTTCCAGTCTTGTCTTTGGTAGTCATTGGGTTTTAAATTAAAACCCAAGTACTTTAACCCACCCTTAAGACTGCTTGTATTGAAAGGAAAAAAGGTCAGGACCGTCAAACTTTCCTCTACACTCAGTAGATGAGTGGTCAAAGTCAATTTCGCAAAATTAATCTCCATTCCAGTGGCTTTTGAGAAAACCTTCAGTATATCAGAAAGAGTGTTTAATTCTCTAATCGAACCCGAATAGAAAAACAGAACATCATCAACAAACAACAAGTGAGTCAGCTGTAAATCCTGAGTGATCTGAATTCCCCTGAAAGTACCAAGTATTTTGGCTTCCAAGATGAACCTGCTAAGACCTTCAACCACCAAGAGGAAAAGAAGGGGGGATAAAGGGCACCCCTGACGCAAACCTCTCTCCGCATGAAAAAAGGGCGATGCATCCCCATTAATCAAAACAACAAAAGACACAGTAGTAATGCAACTCATGATCCATCTAATGAAAGCTATATCAAAACCTAAGTGAGTTAGAAGAAGCCAAATGTACATCCATCTTAACTTATCATAGGATTTGGCCAGATCTATTTTCAGAATAGCACCCTTAGGATTTTTTGTTTTCATACTATGAAGGCGCTCCCGAGCAATACCAATGGACTCGTGAATTTGGCGCCCCTCCAAAAAACCAAACTGTTTCGTAGAAATGTGATCAGACAAGATCCATTTCAACCTTCTGGCAATAACCTTGGTGACCACTTTGTATATACAATTGCAGAGAGATATAGGTCTAAAGTCATTCAGAGAGATCGAATTATCCACCTTGGGGATCAAGGCGATAAAAGTAGAATTGAAACTGGCCGGGATTCGACCAGAGATTCTCGAGCCCTCCACAACCTTAAGAAGGTCGTCTCCCAAAATCTCAAAGAGTTCTAGAAAAAACTCAATAGTCCACCCATCCATCCGAGGAATTTTGTCCTTCTGGAAGTTCTGCAGTACCGCCTTTAGTTCACCTTCAGTAACATCTTCCATGAGAGCCAAGTTATCTTCTGCATCCACAAATGCCAGAAAAAATTAAGCGGTACGTATCACTTCAGTAAGCGTGGTCTGTACAGGAGATTTGTAGAGATTCTTGAAATGTTCAACTGCTAAGGTAGCCATGCCCTAAAAGTTATCATGAACTAAGCCAAGGTCATCTCTAAGGATCCAAATAGTATTGGCAGCCTTTCTACCCCAAGCATAGGAATGAAAAAATTTAGTGTTGTCATCCCCACGGTTGAGCCAGATCGCTCTGCTCTTCAATCGCCAGGTTTCCTCCTTCTCCAAGAGCAGAGTGAACCGTCTACCTTCCAACCTGACCAACATGTCCCTTTCCATCTGATTCAACATCCCACCTCCATCCATATTGTATATCCTATCAAGATCAATTTCAATCTGCTGCAGTTCTCTGTCTTCCCTTTTCCTTTTTTCCACCACCCAAACCTTAATAACCACCTTCAAACATCTGATATTTTCTCCAAACTGAAAATTCGCAGATATCCTATTTCCAAGGTCAAAAGGAATCCAATTTGAAGAAATCAAATTCACAAACCCCTCATCATGTAACTAGAGCATATGGCTGTACATTCATCTTTTACCAAAACTAGATATACGAATCCAAAAACTATTTGCTAATTTCACTGCAATGTACATAGTTTTCAATTGAACTTTCCAAATGCTAAATAAAGAGAGATATATGACTATTTTAACTCATGTAAGCATATAGGGGATCACTTACATTAATATGGCTGTAGATTTCCACCCATATACATTCCATTAAACAATCCAAAAAAATAAGCTAATTCTACTCATCTGAATGGGCTAGTAATTCTAGGAATCACTAGAATATTTAAATCCACAACTCGTAGAATAATTCAAATGCAATTCCAACTCTAAATAACATGTTTTATCATTCATAACAGAGATATATCTGATTATAACATTTTTTCAAACATTTCATATGCAAAGTCACAAATCTACTCAAAACAATTCCATTGAAGGAGCTAGAAATTGAAAATTGATCTAGAATTTCTGTAGACATTTATCCAACACTACCAAGAATATTTATCCTCACATTCTCACACACATTTCAATATTATTTATCAAATATAAACATAAAAGTAACACTCAGGCATTTTTACAAACATTGCATGTGATAATTCTCCAAACTATGCCAAACAGTCCGGTCGAAGAACTAGTTTTCGAATAAAGGGTAGAAGCATGAAAGAGAAGTGTCTTAAACCATTCCAAGGATACGACACCATAAAAATATACAGTATATAATGAAAATGGGAAAAAATATCAGTTCTATAGCAAAGGTACCAAATAATTATTTTCTCAAACAATTTGTGCACAAAATCCCAAAAACTACTTTCCAATTCCTTCATAAAATTTACTTGCATAAATAGATTGAATTCTATGAGAAAATTCTTCCACAAATAACTCACGTTTCATCAAAAATTTCATGTGAATCCATAAATAAATCAGATCAGATCCACGTAAATTAATTAAACATGAGACAAATCACTTATCTTATCAATGCGCAACTGACATCACCTGGACCACATTCCACCCAGCCTTTCACACTGCCAAGACAGATCTCACTTTGATAGGCCACCCTCGAGCTGAGGCCATAGATCCACAATAGAGGTGCACTGAAGAATAACTCAAGTATCAACTTGAGAATCCAAAACTCTATTCCTCACCACATACTTCTTCTTCCACCTTGCTACCAGGTACAATGGTAATCCAGATCCCATAGGCCATCAAGATATCGCCATTCACCATCAGGATTTATGTGCAAGTTAAGGACAAAGCCAAGTAGTGTAAACCAAGGAAATCAAAAGTATGAACAACCATAATCAACAACCCAAAGAACCATGAGGAACAACCTCACAACCAAGGATATCAAACATGTATTTATAGAACTGATAAGGTATTTCTAACTCAATGGGTCAAAATAAAACCATGGTAAGCCAACTTGAGTCAATCCAATGGGGGGGGGGTAAATAAACCATAATAGGTTAACTCTAATCCAACCCAATAAATTCGAATTTCAAGGAGAATGACTCCAAGCCACCCCACCCAANTGAGGTGTCACACAAGCCAAGGCATCTTCCCAAAATAGAAGAGCGGGGTTACAAAAGGATTTACACAAGATTTACACAAGTATATACACGAGGAGTTACAAAACCACCAAAGGCGCTCAATCAACAAGTGGAACCCACCCAAACACTAAGGATGCACATTAAATCATGAATTAGGCTTAATAATACCAACATAGGATAAATTAATCAAAAGTTGGGTCATTTGTACAATGTTTGGGTGATCATAAATTAATAAAGCCACTAAGGCATAAATATGGACCAAGATCAACCAAAAAAGTTCTAAAGTGCTAGGAATGTCCTCATTCCCCCTCACATTGTGGATCTATGCCTCCCATACTATTTTGGTGGTCCTTGATGTGTGAGTTGTTTTCATTAATTAATTATTTACAAAATAATAATAATGTCTCTAGGTCCTTAAAGACCGTTTTTCCGGCACCCCGTGCCACAATAATAAAAAATTAAAAATTACATATGTCTAGGGCTTAACACACGGGGTATTACATCCCCTCCCCTCTTAAACCATGCATCATCCTCCATGCATAATACATACATGCTTTTACAACTTTCAAAGGGATCACTACCTTCAGTTTTCAAGTAGTATTTCTTGGAACTCCTCTTCCGAGAAACCACAATATTTCCCATTACGACTTTCCTGTCTGTCTCCACTACCTATGGGATGTGACTCCCTTCACTTAACTTGTCCCTCAAGATATCTCCATCCCATTTTATGGATTCCAGTGCAAGAACCAAGACTAGTAGAAAGGGTAAATATTCGATCCCCATTACAGGGTTTTCAAATTTCAACAAAGATACATTCACCTGAAAATCATATTTCAATCAACCATATGATTAACATCAGGTATACAAATGTACAATACATGATGTAAGAGTATTATTTAACTTCTAAACCATGAACATACGGATATCATAAATAAATCACCATGGAACCTATACAAAATACAAACAACAACATGAATAGCACATGAGAGGATACTTATCTCAAATTTTGGAAACTAGATTCAATAGGAGAATGTTCCTCCCACAAGAAGAGCACAATCAGTTTAGAAACTCTCAGACCTACCTCTTTTGAGAACCTCAATGCTTCCCACTACTACTTTCTTGTCTGTCTCCACTGCCTATGGGATCACCGTCCCATTTCCTGGCTCCCTGTGCGAGAACCTGGACTAGTAGAGTGATATGATGTAAGCAAAGGGGTGACAATCCACCATACTACCTCTTTGGAAATGGATACTAGACTGCTCTCTAAGGGAATCCAGGAACTCAGTCCCAACAACTAAACCATATTCTTCAACAAATATACTTGAAATAGAGATGCCTCTTTAACAAGGATGCTTTTTCACATTCCCAATAGACACATGGTTAGCAGTAAACATATATACTGTTCAATAAGATTCTTAAAATACATCTTTCAAAACATAAATTTTCTAATTAATTACAGGAAATGCTTCAGTATATGCAAGGTACTCGAGATTAGATATTTCTTCAACAAATACTTGAAATGCATCTAACGAAATCTTATTCTAATCAATTTCAATAATATGAAATGCATCTACTGATACCACTGTCACATCCCCACCCCTCTACTCGACGGAGAGGACGCGACTAACATCTATCAACCCGGGAAATCTAAGCCCCATGAACATAATATAAAAATGCATGAACTTAAAGATACACAAATGCATACATTATCACCATACAGCGGAAGCAAAATCATACATTCAAGCATTCAACATGTTCATAGTAATTCATAAACAAAATACAGTTGCGAAAATAAAAGACAAGGAATACTTATCTTGAAAGAAGCTTGTCCCGCAACCAGCTATGTCATTGCAACGTTGCACCCAACCATAGGCCAGTGTTCTCTTTAATCTCTCAGCAACACTGCCACCCCCGAGATGGACATGGTTTCCCCAAGGAATAAGGAACACTGGAAGACTTCACCCATAGATAAGGATACAATAAAATTCAGTCAAGCCAACACAGTTAGGTTTATCATACTTACACAGGAAATGGTTTACACTTAGCCAAATTCACATGAGACACATCCAAGACAACATATGGGTTTATCAGGTTACCAGCCAAGCCATCCTTTCAGTTGGGTTTATCAGGATTACACAGGAAGTGGTTTACACTTATCCAAACTCACTGTGAGACACAACCAAACCAATAGATGGGTTCATCAGGCTACCAGCCAAGCCATCCTTCGAGTTGGATTTATTAGGTTGCCAAGGAGGTGGAAAGACTGACTGCTAAGCTAGTGAGCTCAACCCCAGATTTATGAACATCTACACCGGATCTATCCTGACTTCTAAAAAATTATACACCCAACAAGAGGAAGCATTCATTTTTTTGCTACAAAGTCCCTTAGGCCATGCCTTCCCTTCTCGTGCTATTCAGGGTATGCAAAGAAGAAAACCATCCTTCTAGATTGGTCTATGAGGTTCCTTCACACACTAGGTTTATCAAGAAAGTCTAGACTCCATTTCCATTCCTCAAATTAGTTCAGATGCCAAACAAGGATGTACATACAATTATCTCAGTACTGTGATTATCAAATCATAGCAGGCGCTAAGGATTACACACACACACACACACATAAATTACAAATTTCTGAGCATTTCCTGAGCCAGACCGACTGCTACATTTCAACAAAGGTATTTGATATACTACAAGGATACTCTAGCAAGATACTTTCAACAAATATCACAAGGATAAATATTTTCAAAGATCACCTAAATCTTTTGCATTTTAATGTAACAAGAAAAGCGAAGTTATATGCAATAGTTCTAATCTAACTAAGAACCAAAAAGGCCATAACAACCTATTACTTTTCATCTCAACACAAAGCATAATTCTTCTTAGAGATAACTCAAAAAGACATTATTCATCAACTAATATCAATCATACAATGACCCTCATGCATACATCATCCATAAATACATCTACCTTCAATTCATAATATCTCAACGTATATCAATCATATCTCGATCATGTAATATCAACCAAGGACAACCATACATGCATCAACTAACCATACGAGCATCAATCATAGTACATCAATCAAAGAAAATCAACCACAATACATCAACCATCATACATCAATTAGAATACATTAATCAGAATACATCAATTAGAATACACAATCAGAATACACAATCATAATACATTAACTTGGATTCATCAAGAAAAATCCAATTATCATAATACACCAATCAGAATACAACAACCAACATACATCAAATGGAATACATTAATCAAAATACACAATTCGAATACATCAAACAAGATTCATCAAGAATAATACAATGATCACAATACATCAATCATAATACATCATCCAGAAGACATTAACCAAGATGCATCAATCATACACGTACAACCATAATAACCAAGGACAACCAATAATAGGCATACATACAATGTTGACAATGTCATATAGGTATAATCCATTAATCAACCAATGTCAATCAATAACACCCAATAGCAACCAATAATACCAAACAACATACACAAACTAATATCAATCATACACTTATACCATATACCATACTTACTACTACTATGTATTATATACATACACTTGTTTTTGTTCTACATATATATTATAATTCTTCAATCATATATCATATTATCATTAATCATATACATTATGTATTAGTCATATAACCTGTATATTCCATATTTAATATACTCATAGAACTATTATGTTACACCATAATATCAATACAATTATAACAATAATTGCATAACCCAATACTATCATATTAGATAAGTTAGCATAGTAATAATTAATAAATAATATAAAACCATACTACATGCATAAAATAAAAGGAGAATGAGAAACAAGATTTAGACAAGTATCCAAGAAGTTACTCATCCATGTAACCACCACCATCTAAGTGACAAAAATAAGACTATAAAAGCATACCATCAATAGAGAATACAAAATCAATATAAGGTATAAATGCCATTTAATAAATCATATTAATCTTTAATAATAATAGAACTATATCATCTTAATAACTTAGCATTAAACTAATACTAGGACATATACTATTATAATTACATTTATTTACTTATCAATTCATAATCAGAATGTATCAGTAAATAAGTCATACTACAAGAAGCATTTCAATATTAACAATTGGATGAGAAATAAAAGAGTAAAAAGCACAAGCATCAACCAATCAAGTCAAAGTCAATTATTAGACACGCACCACATAGTAATTACCAATCAACCATTTAACAACCAACATTCAATGTTAATTCATTCGAGGGAATACAAAGAAATAATCTCGGAAGTGAGGTTTCTTATTCTTATATTAACATAAGGGAGGTTAAATTAATTTTACTAAGCACATTTGTAAACTCCAAATGCACATATACATAAGATAATAACTCTGTAGAAGGCCCAACAGCCGCAGTGTTGGAATGTAAGCTCGGATACCACTTGTAATGTCCCCTGGGAATATCAATGGGACTGAGGGACACATCATTAGCTCTCTAACTCTAATTAGATAATTTTATCACAATGGATTAGTTAAACAAATATTAAAATTCATTTTTCAATATTTGTTTCATGACAAAGTCCTTTTAATTACAAATAAATTAAAATAATTATTCAAATGTCTAATCCAAGGGCTGGAAAGGATTACTAACACCTTCTAGCAACATCACCTATCCATTCCCATTTACTCTTAATTATGATTAATTAGTAAATAGTCTCCCACTTACAATACTTAACGACAATTAGCGCATAATTGATGGTACTTATTATAATTTCATTTGTTTATCACTTAACCAATGTTTATCAAGGCCAATGGCTAATTAACACCTAACAATATGTAAATTAGTGCTAATTACCATTTTCCAATTAATTCAACATAGTAACTATGAAAATGATTCCACGAGAACTAGTTAACTAGTTCTTCAATACTAACAACTAGTCTTTCATGAATTCGACACACATCCATGCCAATGAACCAAAAAGTGAACAGACATCCATTATATACATATTTAAGCATGCATGTACAACAAAATAAAGTACTTTTGCAGATCAGATCCGAGTACATAAACGAAGGCTATTTCAAGTTCAATCAATACAACTAGTTAATAAAAACTGCCATGAATTCATTCAAACCAATCGTACCGAGTTTCGAGGCACACAGAGGTGAAGGTACAGATCTGGAAAATATCATTCTACAGCAAAAGTAAATAACCAATAACATAGCATATGGCTGTACATTCATCTTTTACCAAAAATAGAGATTCGAATCCAAAAACTATTTGCCAATTTCACTGCAATGTACATAGTTTTCAATTGAACTTTCCAAATGCCAAATAAAGAGAGATATATGAATATTGTAACTCATGGAAGCATATCGGGGATCACTTACAGTCATATGGACGTAGCTTTCCACCCACATACATTCCATTAAACAATCCACAAAATAAGTTAGTTCTACTCATCCGAATGGACTAGTAATTCTAGCACTCACTAGAATATTTAAATCCAGAACTCGTAGAATAATTCAAATGCAATTCCAACTCTAAATAACATGTTTTATCATTCATAACAGAGGTATATCTCATTCTAACATTTTGTAAAACACTTAAAATGCAAAGTCACAAATCTACTCAAAACAATTCCATTGAAGGAGCTAGAAATTGGAAATTGATCTAGAATTTCGGTAGACATTTCCCCAACACTAACAAGAATATTTATCCTCACATTCTCACATACATTTAAATATTATTTATCATATATAAAAATAAAAGTAGCACTCATGAATTTTTACAAACACTTCATGTGATAATTCTCCAAACTATGCCAAACAGTCTGGTCGAAGAACTAGTTTTCGAATAAATGGTAGAAGCATGAAATAGAAGTGTCTTAAACCATTATGAGGATACGGTACCATCAAAATATATAGTATATAATGAAAATGGGAAGAAACATCAGTTCTTTAGCAGAGGTACCAAATAATTATTTTCTCAAACAATTTGTGCACAAAATCCCAAAAAATACTTTCCAATTCCTTCATAAAATTTACTTGCATAAACAGATTGAATTCTATGAGAAAATTATTCCACAAATAGCTCATAATTTTCATCAAAAATTTCATGTGCATCCATAAATAAATCATATCATATCCAAGTAAATTAAATAAACATGATATAAATCACTTATCTTATCAATGCGCAACTGGCATCATCTAGACCACATTCCACCCAGCCTTTGGCACTGTCAAGCCATATTTCACTTTGATAGGCCACCCCTGAGCTGAGGCCACAGATTCACAATAGAGGTGCACTAAATAATAACTCAAGTATCATCTTGAGAATCCAAAAAATATATTCCTCACCACATACTTCTTCTTCCACCCCATTACTAGGTGCAATGGTAATCCAGACCCCATAGGCCATCAAGATATCGCCATTCACCATCAGGATTTATGTGCAAGTTAAGGACAAAGCCAAGTAGTGGAAACCAAGGAAAATCAAAAGTATGAACAACCATAATTAACAACCATCCAAAATAACCATGAGAAACAACCTCCCAACCAAGGATATCAAAGATGTATTTATAGAACAAATAAGGTAATTCTAACTCAATGGATCAAAATAAAACCATGGTAAGCCAACTTGAGTCAATCCAATTGGGTGGGATAAATCAACCATAATATGTTAACTCTAATCCAACCCAGGAAATTCGAATTTCAAGGAGAATGACTCCAAGCCACTCCACCCAACTCAAAATTAATGAGGTGAGGTGTCACACAAGACAAGGCATCTTCCCAAAATAGAAAAGGGGGGGGGGGGGTTGTACAAAAGGATTTACACAATAGTTACACAAAGCTTTACACAAGTATTTACACAAGGAGTTACAAAACTACCAACGGGGCTCAATCCACAAGTGGCACCTACCCAAACACTAAGGAGGCCCACTAAATCATGAATTAGGCTCAATAATACCAACATAGGATAAATTAATCAAAAGTTGGGTCATTTGTACAATGTTTGGGTGATCATCAATTAATAAAACCACTAAGGCATAAATATGGACCAAGATCAATCAAACAAGTTCTAAAGTGATAGGAATGTCCCCATTCCCCCTCACATTGTGGATCTATGCCTCCCATACTCTTTTAGTGGTCCTCGATGTGTGAGTTGTTTTCATTAATTAATTATTTACAAAATAATAATAATGTCTCTAGGTCCTTAAAGACCCTTTTTCCGGAACCCAGTGCCACAATAATAAACAATTACAAATTACAAATGTCCATGGCTTAACAGATAGGGTATTACATTTCAGACAATAGATTGTTAATCATACTGCTGGAGATGAATGGTATGAGTAGGTAAAAGACAAATTGCAGTAGCAAAGTCTTGAGAAGAAGTATGAGGGATATAAATTGGAAGAAGATGGAATTCTTACTTATAATAACAAAGTCTATATTCCAAATATAACATATTTGAGGAGAATGGTTATGGACGAGATCCATCAAGCTCCATATTTTGGTCATCCAAGATATCAGAAGACAATTGCTACAGCCAGAAAGTAGTACTTTTGGCCAGGAATGAAAAAGGACATGGATGAATATATTCCAGATGCATGAAATGTCAGCAGGTGAAGGTTGACTATCAACACCCGACAGGTTTGTTGTAGCCTTTTCCAGTTCCATAACGTAAATGGGAAGTTATCTCCATGGATTATATTAGAGGATTGCCAATGAATTGGAGACAACATGATTCCATCATGGTTGTGGTGGAAAAGTTGACGAAGGCAATGCATTTTATACTAGTTAATTCTATGCATAAGACTGATGACATTGCAAAAATATTCATGAAGGAGATTTTCAAATTGCATGGATTGCTTAAGGAAATAGTCTCTAACAGAGATGTCAAGTTCACTTCCAATTTCTGGAAGGGTTTGTTTGCACATTTGGGTACAAAGATGAATTTCAGCATTGCCTACCATCCTCAGACTGATGGGCAGACAGAGAGAGTAAATCAAGTGCTTGAAGACATGCTTCACATGTATGTGATGGACAAACCAACCAAGTGGGAAAATTATTTACACTTGGTGGAGTTTTATTATAACAATGGACAGAAAGCCTCCTTGGGGATGAGCCCGTATGAAGCTTTGTATGGCATAAGGTGTAGGACACCAGTGACATGGGATAGTCCAGTGAAAAAGGGTTGTGCTTGGGCCAGACTTGCTCAAGGAAATGGACCAAGAGGTTGTAAAGATCAGGCATAATATGAAAGTATCCCAAAACAGAGAGAAAATCTATGCGGATAAACATAGGGTGAATAGAGAGTTCAATGTTGGGGATCATGTTTACCTCAGCATGAGGGAAAAGAAGAGTTCCTTGAATCTTGGAAGGTGTGCCAAGTTGTCACCTAGATATTGTGGGCCATTTGAAGTGCTCGAAAGAATAGGGCCTGTTACATATAAAATTGCATTTCCTGCTATCACTAGAGCTCATAATGTTTTTCATGTTTCTTTTCTTAAGAAATATGTACATGATCCTAACCATGTGATAAATTGGGATGTGATTCAGGTGGAACCCGAGGGAAAGTTCCAAATCGAGCCAATGCGCATCCTCGATAGGAAGGTCAGAATGCTCCAGAACCGGGCCATAGGGCAGGTAAAGGTGCAATGGGAGCACTATGGTCCTGATGAGGCTACATGGGAGCTGGAGGATGCCATATGATTGGCACATCCATTTTTTTTCAATTCTGCGGAGCACTGAGGTGATGCCACTATAGCATTTCTGTTCAATTTTGTAAAGAACTGAGAGAAATGCCATTGAAGGGGGAGGGGAATATAAAACCTTGGTTTTGACCCCATTTGCATTAAATGTATATGATGTATATATTGTAATTAATCATGGCGTGGAGCTAAAGGAAAAATCCCCACGATGGATTATCGTTTTATAGTTCAGCGATTAAAATCAATGCCGATGGTATTTTGTGCTAGCCAGGCACGATATAATGTTGGACACCATGTAAATATGCATTTTAATTAAAATACCCACAACTAGCTATATCAATGCAACCATAATGAAAATGACATGATTTTCCTAAGGATAAGGGGGGGGGGGATGTTCAACCCTTGGGGGCCAATGGGGAAAATCCAAATGTCAGCAAAAGAACCTAAGAGAGTGGTCAGCCACTTCCCTTGTCTTATTCACCAACTGAATTAATTCCCCATGAGATTGGTTGGGGCAGTTATTTCCTTGAGGGATGTATGCATGGGAAGCCATCAGTGATTGGAAGGACTGTCAGTCCTTTGACCACACGCATGCTCAGAGAGGCAGATCATGTTTTTTTCCTCACGTGGGCAGAGAGAACCTCATTCCACTCTCGTACAACTGTTTGTCTTCCTCACGCAAGAGAAATTTTTCCCTCAGGCAGTCACGTTCTGTTTTTCCCTTCACAATTTGGTCTAGTGGGTGATTTTTCCTTCACTTGGGGGCCGTTCTCATCATTCTACGTAGGTGGGGAAATCGTTATTGTTTTCTCCATGAATTTTGGGTGTTGTGATTCGTTTTGGCCACGTTAGGGCCATAAATGACTCTGGAAGTTGACTGTCATAGTCTGAGTTGTGTAATTCCATTGCCCTACTCAATTCGGCCTCTGTGGTGTTTTCCTTTCCAATCCCATAGATGTTATTTGTTGTGTGTATACCGTTGTTGGCCTTTGGATTGTTTTGGAGTGGAAATGGGGTTTGAGCTTGCTTGAAAAACCTAGCGTGTGCAGGAGCCTCAGAGACATAGCTAGAGGGATGAATTTCTTCTCTGCACCCCCTGAATAGAACTGGAAGGGAAGGCATGGCCCGAGGGACTGTATAGCAGAGAAGGGGATGCTTCCTTGTGTTGGGTGTGTGTGGATGTCTTAGAAGTCAGGCTAGTTCTGGTGCAGGTGTCCATAGCTCTTGGATTGATATCCCTATCTTAGCAGTCAGCCTTTCCAGCTCCGGTATAGCCTGATAAACCCAACTATGTTGGCTTGGATGAACTTCTGATAAACCTTGGCTATGTGGGAGCCTGCTAGTGTTCCCTTATTCCTTGTGGGAATCATTCGCAGCTCGGGGGTGGCAGTGTTGCTGAGAGATTGATGAGCGCACTGGCCTATGGTTGGGTGGAACGTTCCAGTGACGTAGCTGGTTGCAGGATAGAATTCTTATAAGATAAGTATCTCTTGTCTATTTTATAGCGGAAATGGTATTTATTTCTTAATGATGAATGATGAACATCTTAAATGTTTAAATGCGTTGAATGAATTTTGCATCTGCTGTATGCTAAATATTTATGCATCTGTCAATGTCTTTATTTCAATGCATTTTATTATGAAGTTCATGGGGCTAGATTTCCTAGGTTAGTTACTGTCAGTCACGTCCTCTCCACCGAACTGAGGGGCTGAGACGTGACATTCAGATACAGATCACATAAAGAAAGATCTAGAACACCTTAAGATGCCCCTCATGAACAATGGATATAATGGAAAAGAGATTGATAGAATTTTACAAAGCATAAAAAACAAAAGAAATGAAAACAAAGAGAGAGATACAACTTTCCTAAGAATCACGCTTCCTTATATCCATAGCACGACAAACAAAATCACTAATGTCTTAAGGAAGAAAAACATAAAGGTGAAATTTGCCGCTCCCAATTCACTCAAAACTATGCTCGATAAAGCCAAAGATCCTATTAATCCGAAGTACCAAAAAGGTGTCTACAAAACACCTTGTTCATGTGGTGAAGCCTACATAGGTGAGACTGGAAGGTCTATCGCAACTAGGTTAAAAGAACACAGCACAGATATCTGACATGAAAGAAAAAAAAACATAGCCATAGCAGAACACTCCCACAACACAAAACATCACATTTTCCTAGAAAATTCAAAAGTCTTAGCGATTGTCCCAAATTACTACAAAAGGAAAGTTTGGGAAGCCATAGAAATTGAGAAATGCGCGAGGAACTTGAACTGTGACGATGTCCTAAAACTTAAAGAAACACGAAAACCATCCATTAGAAAACTAATTCGATAGTTAAAACTCTAATTAAAAAACATTTGACAAGAAACATTAAATAAATAAGCCTCTAATCAAACTTTAATTTTTTTTAAAAACAAATTTAAAACATTTTAATAACTCAATTACAATTAAAAAATTAAATATTAAATAATAACATTATTTCCACTTAATAAACACAGTGGTTAACCTAGGATAAGATTTTGAACAACATTACTTATTAAATATTTTTATAATTAATAACGATTCTAACATTAAAAACGAAAAAATTATCTATATAAAAATTCTCCTAAGTAATAAAAATTTAGAACTTAAATAAGTAACAAGATAACATTAATATTATTCATAAATTAAAATGTATAACATAACATTAATATTATTCATAAATTAAAATGTATAACTAGATTAAATAATTTAACATTAAAACAACATTACTTATTAAATATTCTTAGAGTTAATAACTATTGCAAACATTAAAAACAGAATTTTATCTATATAATTTCCCCTAGTAATAAAAATTTATCACTAAAATAAGTAACAAGAAAACATTAAGATTACGTAATTTAAACATTAATTTTAAGGTTATTTAAAAAAAAAATTCTCAAAAAATAAATTTAAACACGAAAGGATTAAAAAAAAACTCTATAAGAATTGAGAATAAGTAATAAGAATAATTTAAAAACTAATACAAAAAGTAATTAATAAAAAATAATAAAACTAACTTTTTTTTGAATAATTTGATTTAGAATTAAACCCTAAAACTGACATAAACAACTAGAAAAACCTTAGACTTGGAAATTTTCATATTTATTCTGAATGTCCAAGTGCAAAAAAGAGGGAGAGTCAACTTCTCCTGGGGATGAATCTACTTGACAGGTTCAAAACTTGTTGACGAAAAAAAACTCTTACCGTAGATCTCCTTCAGTTTTCAAAATTATTGAATTGTGGATTAGCCATGAACATCCACATAAATATTTAGGTCGAGCCATAGAAATCCACCATAGAAAGATACCAGCAATTGTTTAACACATCCATTAACCTCTATGTTGCGGCCAAAATGCGGCATGTGCATTAGTGGCAACAACCCAACTTTGTCTAGTATTCTTGCCCATTCAAGTAGAACTAAGTGGCTAGGGCCATCCTCTGTCTCGCGGATAACAACCATGTATTTGTCTATTGCGAACCCTGGAAAGTTTTGTAGGTCATGGTCAATAAATGTCATATTATTTATATTTGGGAGTATGTTTGTCATTATTCGAAATCCTTTTGGTACAATTGGTTCTACTAGTGGGTACCTTGCATTCATGGTGATTCGAATATTAGGTGCGTCAGTTGGTCTGGGTGGAATATAGTCTAGAAGCATGCTTGCGTAGCCTGGTTCTTCAAATTTTTGTGGTGGTGCTACTGCTTTCTTGTGACTACTAGACTGTTTCCTCTTTGACATGCCAAGTGGGTCTAGTCATAACCTCACTTCAAGGATGAATGGTATCTGTTCAACTTCTTCTGCAACCATGGCCGACAGTGGAACAAATGCATTAGTGTCTTCCATAATGGGCGTCGTTAAAGGTGTCTCAACGCCGGATTCTACAACAATGCTTGTACTGGAGATATATATGACCATGCTCTGTGAAAAATCACCTTGGTTATTATAGTTGTAGATAAAAAAACTCATCTTAGTAAGTCAGGTGCAAACATAATGAATAAAAATTCTACGTGAAGATGATATGCATTCACTTGTTCAACCAGTCTTTCCTTCACACGAGCAAGCAATAAATTGAAAAGGTGGCAGCATTTTTGTCACATGGGGCAATCGTTCAAATCATTACAAGGAATGAACCACTCAACTGTCACTTTTCCTGTCACTTCAGTGGTAGTTATTGTGCAATAATGACGGATGTGACCAAAAAGTATGCTACCGAAATCTACCTCGTCCTTAATTCAACTACGAACAACTTTCTTTTAGCGACCAAATTTCCTCATGCGACTGCTCTTTTTTTCCTGTGACATGTATTTAGTCTTGGACACATTTCTTTCCTTAGGACGGATGAAGTGTGTGTGCCACAAATTTTCTTCTGTGACAGACAAATAGTCTCTAAACACTTTTATTTTTCCTCGACAGACACATTTTCTGCGACACAAAATAAAAACACTCATAAATATGCATATTTATTTTTTTTAATTTTTTTTATTATCAGTCGACCAAGTCAAGACTATCTTGGTAAGGATTTATTTGACTTCCATTCACCAGTCCTTTGAAAGGTGTTACATCTAATTTCTCCAGTTGTACTGCACCTCCTTTAGTTATTTGAATGACAACATAAGGCCTTGACCAATGTGTTTTCAACTTGCCAGTATGCTTTAAGAACTTAATATCATAAAGGAGGACAATTCCTTCGACATGAAATTGCTTATTCTTAATGTGTCGATCATGCCATACTTTCTGTCATTCCTTCTCAACATTTTGGTGATAACTTGTGGACACAACGGAAATTGAGTCCAAAATCCGACACCTTGCATGTCTAAAATTCGACACTTGTCGCATCTTCACCACAGGCACTTTTTCTGGTCGTCGATGGCATACCGTTGGATCTTCGACATGTTGTCAATGCTGTTCAAAGATCCGACGCCACTACGGTGTCGAATATTCGACAGTTATCTATTTCAAAGTGTCACTAAAAACTTGCATAAACCTTCGTATATCCAACACTTACCGTAGGTTGAACGACACTTGGAGGGTCGGATTTCCAACGAGTTGAAGTGTCGGAGGCATGGAAAAGCCATCGGAGGTATTTGGGAAAGCATCGAATATGTGACAAAAAAATGTCGGTTGACTGTTGGCTAAAGGTGTTGGAGCTTCAACGAAAGTGTCGAAACTCCATAGAAAAAGTGACACCTGGTGGTATAATTAACAAAAAAAAATTGACATATTTCCATTCACTAGTTTAATTCATCCATGTATGTACATTCTTCAGTAATTAATCTTCTTCATATTACACCATTTATCCTTCAAGTTAAATGGCATACATAACTTGTGAAGTTTTGCTTTCCCATGTTCCAATATCCATTTCCTTGGGATTACATTGGTTTATGTCATTGGAAATATCTGTATACTTTTCTTTGTGAAGAAAAAATTCCCTGAAAATGAGCCAGTTGGATTCTATAGCATATTACTGAGTTTTTTGGTAAGCTGGAAGGGCTATTTTGTAAGAACGCACATGGAAATCAAAAGTTTCACCTAGAATGGTAGATGCATATAATTTTAAATATGCATCATGGGTGGAAATCACACATTGCAATAATACAATGATCCTCTTTTGTACATTTGAAACAAATTTTTTCACACGATCAAATTGATGTAAATCACTTTTCAATGTTTCAATAGGATATTTCAATCACCTTTCAATGTTTCAATAGGATATTTCTCTAGTGTAGAAATACAATTTTTTTGATACTATGAATAACAACACAATTGCATCAAGCATTAAAAAGACAAAAATGATAAATTCATTTCCTCTAAGAAAGAAGGGTTGAATTTAATTTCCACTGAGTAAGACCAAATATTTTGTGTAGAAATAAATTCCTAAAAGGAAAGTCACTTAAAATATGAAGACATCCACATGAATCATGATAATCTATGGAGATACCCATCAAACATTTATCACACAAATACAATGAACCAAACTTATGCAAAAAAACCTATTCATGTTATTGTCTACGACATATGGGAGATCTATATCGGAAGTATAGGTTTTCCTTATTGGTTTTGAAATAATGGTTTCTAGGAAGTGGCCCCAACATCATGATAATCTAAAGAATTAATTACACTGACAGACACAATATAAATGGTAAAATTCATGAATATAGTATGCCCAATATGTCGAGGTGATCAAGATATGGTTGATCAAAACAAATATACTAAGAGATTTGTTTTGTGTGTGATACCTTTCGATCATTCTTGAGGGAATTTCATGTTGTTTCATGAGGGTTCAACTATATATCTTTCATACTACAAATATAGCATATCAATTTATCAAATGAGTATTATTGAACATTCATTGATTGCTTGAGCATACAAGCATCAGATGTGCCACACCCCTGTGGTTTATATTCTTTTATCATGCACAGACCTAGAAAACACCACTAACTTAAACAAGAAATTTCCAAAATATCAAAGGTATGCAAGATTTATCGATGGACCAACTAGCAAAGAAGTTCCAGAATCTGCAATAGAAAAACAGCCTCCAGCACAAAAACTTGCAACTAAATGTTCATAAAATGCCATCAATATTTTCATAAGATTCCTTAAGAAGCAATCATGTGCCGAATTGATTAAGATGGACTGTATGCTGACCTGTTGATTGATCATCAATGAGGAAGTCTCCCATGTCAAACTGAAGGAAATAGCAAAATCGATTTATTAGAGTAGAATAATCCCATGACATACCTACTAGTAACTATGACTCATACAAAGAACATGGTATGCATGTGTTTATCCTTAAATACAGTAAATCTTAAACCTGGAAAACTAACATGATTCTATTACATACCTTCCAGTAACCCTTTCGAGTAACAGGAGCATATTGATGTTTACCCTTGAAGTGATTAGGATCAACACCACCAAAAGTCATGGCTGCAAATGGGATTTCTTCAATAAATTTTTTTTTTCCTTGGGAAAGAACCTCGAAATTGTTTCCAACAAATGTGAAACTGTTGCCTTTAGCGAAAAGATGTCATACCAAATCTAGTGATCTATCATTGTAAATCAGTGAAAATGTCTGATACTCATTTTCAGGCCGTGGATACCTTTGGAAGATTGCCTAAAAACAACAAAAATAAATAGTTTTTATAACTTAAGCATTCAAACAATGCCTTCCAGAAATAAAGTATCAAATAGATCTTTATTTTTTCAAGCAGATCTCAATACTTTCTTACCATAATTATCAATTTAGTTATTCTTCTTTTGTATTCCAGAGTTGAGATGTTTGCTCTAAGTGACCACTTTAAACTCGGTGATAAATTGGAAGAAATAAAGAAAGATATAAATTCCTAATAAAATATTTCCACAAAGAAGACTTTGTAACAAATTATCAATTATGAGTAATAAAGTGCATAGTGATGTTGGGGGGGAAAGTTACAATGGAAACTGAAAATACCAATGTGCACCATGCCCAACTCACAACCTACAGGGATAAGCACAAATATAAACATAGGTTTTCCACTGCACAATCATACATGAAAGTTGAACAAGATATGAGATTAAGAAACAAATTACAAAACTATTGGAGAAAGATAAACTTGGGCAAATAACAATATACTCATACAAAATAATAGGGAAACAATGCGAAATGATAGGGAAACAATGCTTCAGATTCCATTTTCTTCACAAGTCTATTTAACTTTTTTCTGTCTTTTGACCTTTCATATTCCCATCAAACTCAAATGCCTATCATATTTCTTGTAATGAAATTCCTACATTTAATTTTGTTGTCCTAGCTATATGGAATTGGTAAAGTATTACCAAGGGGCCAGTTATCATGATAAATCAAACCATTTAAGGTAATTGTTTAGATTAGATAGAACAAAGTTTGCCTCAATGTATGGTAATCATCATCATCAACTAAATGTATGTGTGTGCACATGCATAAATACCCAATACAAAACTCAATCAAACAAAATAAAACATAATTATACCTTGATTTGTGGATCTTCACACTGTCTTCTTATGCTTTATCTTTCAAAACATCATTCAACATACTTCATATTTTGTCCTGTTGCAATAGTTTCATGTTAGGACCCATCAAATAAATTTTTGTTTGTTTATGAAAATAACAAAACCAATCTAAATAAATACAATTCTATTACAATGTAAATTACAATACTATTCAACTATTCAAGTAAATTAATTGTTAAGAATAGATCACCTGATAAAACATGGATAACCAAAAATACTATGTATATAAGGCCATCGATCTAATCAAAATTCCATTTCTTGCCTCCTAACTATGGAAATGTTTCTCAATGCTATCTGTAACAAGTTCCAATGGAGGAGTTGCAACGTCCCTGACCCTCTGACCGGCGAAGAGGACGTTACCAAACCATCAAACATCCGAGCAACTAGCCCCATGAACATGAACATACATAAAATGCTGAAATAAAATTCTTAAAATATAAAACATGCTAAGATACATTCACATACACAGCGGAAGCAAACATACATTCAGGCATTCAACATGTTCATCATAGTTCGTTAACCATCAAATATAATTACAGAGATGAAATAGACAAAGATACTTATCTCATAAAGAGCTTGTCTTGCAACCAGCTACGTCGCTACAACGTTCCACCCAACCATAGGCCATCGTGCTCATCAATCTCTCAATAACACTGCCACCCCTGAGCTGGGAATGATTCCCCAAGCAATAAGGGACTAAGCAGGCTTACACATAGCCAAGGTACACAAATCAGCCAAGCCCACATAGTAGGGTTTATCAGGCTATCAAGGAGCTGGGAGAAGGTAAATGCTAAGCTGGTGAGCTCATGGAAGAGCTAAGGATGCCTACACCAGAGCTAGCTTGACCTATAAGACACCCACACACACAAGACACCAGGAATCAGTCTCTTCTCTGCTTCACAGTCCCTCAGGCCCTGAATTCCCTTGCCAGTGCTCTTCCGGGGTTGTGGAGAAGAAAGCCACCCATCTAACTCTGTCTGTGTGGCTCCCCAAACCCAGGTTTCTTAAGCATACCTAGCCTTCCATCCCACTCCACACAATCTGAAGACCAACCACTGCATGCATGGAGCAAAACAAACAGCTCACAACTCTGTGAAGAAGGTGAAGACAACAAGGTGATAATCCCAAATGAAAAGGTGAACACCGCTTAGGTCAGACAAGATGATTCAGAGTTGTTCTTGGCCCTAGCATGGGCAAAACAACTCAGCGACACCCAAAAGAGGATTGCATTCACAGCAACGAACAATGTGTGGGAAAACCACAACAGGCCACAGTTTCATGGGAACAACAACAACTGATCTCACAGCTAAGCCACAGAAACATCCAACAGCCCAAAAATGGGAGGGAAGTTCAATTCTCAATCCTGGACAAGGGAAAAACAGGTACACAGACCACAAATCCGTGAGAGTAACACACATACAAACAGTCCCTGGTGTGAATGGCTTACACAGTCTGATAATGGGAAAAGGGAAAACGATCCCTTGCGTGAATGGGAGGAAGAACAGATCCACAGAACAACATCGACGAGAGAAGGGAGAACGAACCCCCAATCAATGGATTGTAATCTATTTTATCCCCTCTCTTTCTGAGGAAAATGAACATCCCATGATCCAAGAGAGTGGACAGATCGGTCAGCATCCCAAACGACACGTGAGGAGACCACTCCCAGCCCGTGCGTGACTGAACCAGCTAGTGGAGGCACGTGGGGGCAAGCCTGCCACCCACCCCTACTCAGCATTAACTGCCTCCACTAAACAAGGGTTTAAGGTTTGACACATGGCTTCCACGGGTTAGACAATCCCCCCCTTAACTTTAGGAATCATGCCCTTTTCATTTAACGTTGCACCGTCGTAGCTGGTTGTAGGTTTATTTTAATTAATGTGCATATTTACATGATGAAAAACTATTATGTGCCGGATAGCACGATATACCATCGGCAACGATCCCAATTGCCGAAACATAACACAACCAAATCGATGGTGGGGATTTTTCCTTTAGCTCCACACCACGATTAAGTACAACATGTACATCATGAATCTTTTAATGCAACTGGGGTCATAAATGGGGATATTACAATCCCCTCCCCCTTGGAATAACACCGTCGTCGGTGTTCCAATACATAGGAATGTATATACCATTTGCACATCAAAATTTCAAAATTTTGTAGATCTGTCCCACGTTCAATTATTTATTTGAACTTTCAGGACCAAGCCCCTCAGCTTCCATGAGCTTCTCTTGCTGGTTCTCAGCTTTCGGCTCGTCCCCAAGTCTAGGAACTTTCTGTGTCTTGAGCATCTCTCCAAGATTTTCTTGGGTCTTGGCAATTGTTTGAAGAAGACTTCCAGCCAAGTCTGACAACCTTTGGTCTGCTGCCATGATCAATGTGCATTACTAGATTTCACTTTTCTCACCCGTGAAATGCACCATTGAAATTCTGTTAGACCAAGCATAATATAGGCATTAAAATCAATCAATTAATTGCCCAGTTGGCATGACAGTCCAAGTCTCATCAAGGAGACTTTCATATTTTTCATGCCTTCCCAACAGGCACATGAGCTCATTCATGTCCATTCTTGTGCAGGGATTTAACTATTCCAACATTCATAGTTATTTTAAGCAAATAGACACATCCTATTTTCAGCCATACATGCATTCAACAATCTTTTGTTTTCACAATGCATAAGTATATATATATAATTAAAAGGCAAGAGAGAGCAACAAGAGTTTTTCTCCTCTTTGTCTTGTTCCATCCTGGAACCCATACCACCGCTGTGGATTTTCATGCTCTCAACCTCTTTCACTTCACTGTGAATGCTTGACCAATCCCTCTTGGTCATGATACTTAGTGTCTCTGGTCTATTTGTTACGGAGAGAAATTCCTATGGATTGGGGTACCACAACAGACAGCTAGACTCTAGAAATCAATCTTTCCCAATATGCAATAGAAATAAAAACATCTAACACTAAAGGATCGAACCTCGTACCTTATTCCGGACGGTTGAAGTAGATCCCCGTTGAGCTTTCCAATCTTCAGCTTGAATTGTTATAGCACGTCCTCAACAACAAGTAAACAATACAAGCATACTATATTTCATGGTGTTAGATCTATTCTAGCATATATAATCAATAATTTATAAGCATTTGACATATTCCAAAGGATGCAACATTCACTCAAATACACATTACTGGACAGAAAAAGATATTTCTATTAATATGAATCAGAGATTACAAGTGACAACCTCTGACGGCACGTCTGCGAACTGGAGAAACTGAATCCCCCACTTGGGCCTCCACCACCTCAATCCTCCATCACTCCGATAGCAAGCTCACTAACCAAGGCAAGCTTGGGAAGAACACAACAGTGTTCCAAAGGGACAAAGGGATGCAGACTCAAGTATAGTTCTGGCAACAATGGACTATAGTTTCGGTACTCTCAATTCTCTCCTATGCTTTCAATGTCTCAATGGTTCCTTATATAGCTTTCCAAAGTGATACTGAAAGGTTGAATCCGTGCGATCTCGAGGCATATGGAAGGCCAGGAGTCATATGAGTCGGATTCAAGACAAGGAATGGTCCAACAGTTTTGGATTATGCACACATCCCGATGTACGCAACTATAGAGGGAATATCCGCGTATGTACGCGGTTATCGGGGAAAAGGACGCGTATATCATTTTTCTAATGTTTTTAGGGATGGTCAATGATACATCAAAAGACAATAAATGGTCCATAGGGAATAATGAGTCTGCAGCGGGATAGGGGAAGGCCATACAATGTGTGATTCACCTAGTGTGGTGAAATCTGCTATAACATATGCCCCCTAATGTATGAGATCAGAGGGGTTATACGATGGCCGAAATACATTATAAGTCCATCCCAGAAGTGAAGTGATGAAGGTACCCAAATGGAATACCAGCCACCCAACCAACATAATACCATAATACAACTCTGCATATAACTGCACATACATATAGTAGTCCCGGATACATAAGAGTACAATGGCCATGAATAGGCATGAAACATGATAGAACA
>LPNX010634649.1:0-28495 GCA_001517045.1 Pseudotsuga menziesii
ATATATATATCACAGTTTACCCTCCTGTATATTTTTATTTTAATCACAAAATAAAGTATTGTATAAGAATAATAACTTATCTACTTGAATGACTTATTAATAAAATAAACCTGCTACCTGTAAAGTTTTATGGCTATTTCTTTTATAGCATACTTACATCAAAAAACTGGTTCAACAATAAACATAACTAAATAGGTTAATGTTTTTTTCTGATAACAAATTACATAAATAAATAGATTACTCTGATATTATGAAATGCATAATACATCTATTCAATTCAGATTCCTATCATATCCTTCATCTATTTTAATTCACTGCGTGTGCTGGAGTATGGTCTGGTCCTTCCAGATGTGGAAAAACGCAGGTTAGGATTATTTTTCATATATTACAAGTTCATTCTTTCAAATAACTAAAAGATTATTAACTCTAACAGTTTACAACTAAACATTTAACATTCATTAATCAGTCAGAATCACATTTAAAAATTTAACATAACAATTAGATTCCCTTTTTATCATTTAAAATAGTAAAACAAAAAGATTGTAGAACCTGATTAAGATGGACAACAAAAGCATTAGGAGGTTATTCCTCCCTACCAACTCCTATAGAGTGCTCAAACAACATCTCCTCAGGACCCTCGAGCTTGTTCTTGTTCTCCTTGGTTGAGAACTGGTGGAGTAAGCAAATAATAAACTAGTCCAATGAATCCATAATGATTCTGCACATAGCAGTAAGATCCTTTAGCTGAAAAGCTGCACTAGATCACTCAGCAATTTAACCCCTCAAAATCTTTCCACAAATTCCCTTGCCATTGAATTCTCTGAAGGTCATTCACCTGAATGAGCACTTCTCTAGAATGAGCAGCCTCATATCTCTTCAATGGGCATTTTTATAACATTTCCTAGGTATTTTGGGTCAGTTTGTCATTAATTGAGCCACCTACTCTTATCCCACTTTCTTGGGGGATCATGACCCCAAATGTAGGGAGGTTGCCACCTGCAACAGTTGGAAGTGTTTGAGGATGGTGCCACATGTCTGTTTTCTCTCCACCTAGTCTCCTCCACCAACTTGACCAGTAAACACTCTTTTAACAGCTCTCCTAAGATGTTGTCTCCACTTTTATTTATTTATAATTAAAATATTCATAAATACATTCAACATCCTTGAATCTGTTGAGTCATCAATTACAACTTAGCATAAAATTTAACATAATGTCTTTACATAAAATCAAATAAGATAATATTATTTTTGCAAAATTGGGGCATGTGACAGCTAGAAAACTCTACACATCCTTGTATAAATAATAGAACAATTCTATGATAAATGATGCTAAGAAGAAGCACAGGAAATAGATCTTGCTATTAAGAATTCTCACAAGCATACACAGGAAAAATAGAGAGAAGAAAAGAGACTGAATCACATGAATGAAGAGATGAATATTGGTGTGTATCCTTCCATTGAATAATTATGAATAATATTGTATATAAATAGTACATCCCTCATAGGAAATTGAATTGTATGGAAACAACTCATAAATCTCAAAAAGGCTGACTTACCAAAATATAGCAAACCCCCATAGGTGGCTAAAGCACTTACGAAATATATAAAGGACCTCATGAATTGGAAAAAGCATGAGTGAGTTGTCAAGGAGTTTTAAATAACATGATAATGCTAGAAAATGAAGAAAAAATAATGGAGGATGGGTTGGAAACAAAAGCTCCCAGTTTCCTAGTTGACTAGCTTTTATCTTATCCATAGAAAAGCAGGGAAAACAGAAAAAGCAGAATAAATCAGGATCTACTGTAAAGTCCTGTATACTAATTTTGGATGGTCAAAAGGTGGTCAAGATCAACACAGAATTGGAAATAAATCATTCCTAGGATATAGATAGCACGCATTGACTTTAAGGTGCAAGTGGATGCCAACTAATTAAGCTAGTGGGTGAATAATTAATCAAATAATGATTAATTATTTTATCCTAAGTTGTGAGTGGGTTTAATATATTTGTACACCCCCCCTATAAGTATGACTTTATGATGGTATGACAAAAAAAATATGGATGCATATAGGGCCTAGCAACAAGGCTATGGTCACCCTTTAACAATTATTATGTCCAGAAAAGTGAGGAAAGAGGAAAAACCACATGGGGAAAATCCTCCCTCAAGATAGGACAAGGCACAAAATTTGAAATGTGTCTTCAACATATCTTCATATTCACTTTAATGAGCTGATTGAAATGCTTCTATATGAGGGACTCGTTGAATAAATCATGAACTCCATGATCATGCGCTGTAGTGTAGAACCTGCAAGAAGGAAGAGGAGAGACTCCTTGTATCTCATCAACTGATGAAGTAGGAGAATTATCTGAATGCTTCTTGCTGCTGTCAAACTCTGATCTACAAACATAATCTGAAATGGAAAAGATATCTGTGCATACTCCTTCCCAAAGAGTACAAAAAATAAGGCAATTTATTTCACACCCAAATCCTTCAATAGCTGCAAAATTGTGATGTGAATCACATGTCAATATTCCAATCTGATGTAGCACCTATATAAATCCAATATGAGGCTGATAAAACTCTGATATATCAGAAATATTAACATATGGAACAGCAAGGACAAAGTATTCAATGGCTCCATGAGGATATAGGGCTAGACTAGGAAAATTATGAGCAACTGGGGAAAACTGATAGGTGTAAAAATCTGAATGATGGATGGGAATAAGATCTGAACCATAAGTGTTTAGAATAGATCCAAACATGTTTAATATCAGTCCAGATATTACTAAGGACATGGATAACCATCCACTGAAAGTTATGAAAGAGTTAAAATCATGTAAGATAAATATCACTCCATATGAGACCAATGAGGAATCAACTAGTGAGCTTGGGATTTGTATAGTCTTTGGATTATTGATAGGTATGGTAGATGGTATGGATGGTGGTATTATATGTGTATAAACTTTAAAATATGCTTCTAAATCAGAATTCAAAGGATCACATATAATCATATCAATAGACTCATGGGAATACACTGGTAATGCATCCTCTGTATGAAAGGAGGAAAGAATGAGATGTTCACAATATTCAAGAAGGCTCTGAGTATTTATGCCAATAACAAAGGAAGATATTCTGAAGCACATGAGATAAATTAAGTTAAGTGGTATGACACAAATAAGGCTTGATTTGGCTAAGCAAACATTCTGTAAGTCACTGGGTTGCGCACCATCAATGAGAGAGGTATGCAAGAGGTGTAAAGAATCTAGCACATAGATCTCAAAATATAAGATAGGAGATTGAGAAAACAATGAATGGGTTATACGATCATAATCAATAGCATCAGAAGCTCCATATGTTACTTCTTTTTCATCAATAGTATCACAAGAAGAAAAATCACCTTCAAGAGACACAGAAAAAGATGGTTCTTCAATATTTGCTTCTTCATTGAAGAAGGAAACATTCGAATGAAAGAGGGAAGCAACAACATGAAATGTATGAGAAAATTCTTCATCATGATCAAATTCATAAGATAATATAGAGGCCAAGAAATTTTGAGAAAGAGAACAAGAGGAGATGTTAGGTTTGCTCCATGCTTCATCTTCAATTTTCTACAAACCAAAAGCTTTGTCCAAAAATTTCCAAAGCTCAAATGGAAATTCAAAAGGATCTATGAAATGATATATATTTGGAGACATTCCCAAACACATAATTCCATAATCTCTATCACAATTATTTATCCAATCAGTCTTCTCTTCATAAGACTCAGGTTCACTCAATGCACCAATGGAGACATCAAAGAGACATTGCCTCTTCAAGTATGCACTCATCTTTGGCTTCCAATTAGAATATTTGAAAGGAGATAGTAGAGAAAATTTTGAGTCCATATTGAATTTGTTGATATGCTCTAGGAGATACTCTCTGCAATCTACAAAAAAAACTAGGAGAAAATCTTGTAAGCTAGACAAGCTCTTCTTTAGAGAGGGATAGGAGACTGGAAGCGCTCCTCAACTTTGTAGAACTTGATCAACCTGCTGCTCCGATACCATGTATAAATAATATATAAATTCTATGAGAAATTATTCTAAGAATAAGCACAATAAATAGATATTTCTACTAAGAATTCTCACAAGCATACACAGGAAAAATAGAGAGAAGAAAAGAGATTGAATCACATGAATGAAGAGATGAATATTGGTGTGTATCCTTCCATTGAATAATTATGAATAATATTGTACATAAATATTACATCCCTCATAGGAAAATTGAATTGTATGGAAACAACTCATAAAGCTAAAAAAGGCTGACTTACCAAAATATAGCAAACCCCCATAGGTGGCTAAAGCACTTACCAAATCTATCAAGGACCTCACGAGTTGGAAAAAAGATGAATAAGTTTTCAAGAAGATGTAAATAACATGATAATCCTAGAAAATGGAGAAAAACTAATGGAATATGGGTTGGAAACAAAAGCTCCCAGTTTCCTAGTTGACTAGCTTTTATCTTATCCATAGAAAAGCGGGAAAAGTAGAAAAAGCAGAATAAAGAAGAATATGCTATAAAGTTCTGTATACTAATTATGAATGGTCAAAAGGTGGTCAAGATCAACCCAGAATTGGAAATAAATCATTCCTAGGATATAGATGGCATGTATTGACTTTAAGGTGCAAGTGGATGCCAACTAATTAAGCTAGTGGGTGAATAATTAATCAAATAATGATTAATTATTTTATCCTAAGTTGTGAGTGGGTTTAATATATTCCTAAAATCCTTGCATGTTAAATTTCCCTTGTATAATGTTGTATCCCTTTAGTACTTTGACGAGAATACATAAATTCAAAATTTAATTTATTCACTTATAAATAAGTATGATGAGATCAATATTTTTCTCGAGTAGTTTTCACTCAGAAGTTATTAAATTATTTTCTGTAACCCCTAGCACTTACCAAATAACATACTCAATTCCTTTTGCACGGAGTTACAAACATAGTGCAATTCCAGAGCTTTCGCTCAACACTAAATGCCAGGATGTACTTGTACGATACACCTGCGGATACAATGGCCAAGGATCCGATACTACAGAGCTTATGCTCAACGTCAACATGGAACGATTCAGGGATTATTCCTAACACATCCAATTATCTTTTCATGTGTTACAGAGCTTCTCACTCAACACAAAACATCTTGTCGGTCATCTGCTTTGTTGATGTATTTATAACTTCGAAATGTATTCACTTGTATATCTTATGTATTGTACCCCGATGTTTATTCCAAGAAGTGTCTGTAATGTATTTGAGTCATGTCGTACCCCGATGTTCCTATTGGGAGATTCAATAATGTAAACAAGTCATGTAAAGTCATTGTGGGTAACCCTCCTATTGATCAAGGGTTAAAGTCCCCGCAGTTGTGGGGCCCTAGTGTTATTAGAATCTCCTAGAGAAGTCAGCCCTAGTGACTTATTGTCAAGTCAGGAATTAGTATAAGTAGAGAGTGGGCCTCTCTATTTAACAAACATTCACTCACAGTCAGTTATAGTGCATAACTAAGAGAGAAGAAGTTGCTGGGACAAGAGAGAGAGACTACTGCTGTCGGGAGATCACCTTACTATTTTTGGGGTTTTTCTTTTGGTGCTAATTCTATCTCAGAGGAAGTTGTGGGATTTTAGCCTTTATGGTTTCCCCGAGGAAAAAAAATTTGTTCATTGTCTCTTACATTTGTTTGCTATGCTTGTTATTCTCTCAGTTAAAGATCCTAAGATAATTCTAGCTTGAATGATAAAAATCTAACATGGTATCAGAGATAACCTGAGAAGAAGACACTATGCAGCTACGGAAAATAGGGATTCCTACTTTTTCGATCCCTATCCATATATTTTCAGTGAAAGAGGGTTGGACCAACTCTCCTCTCTAGGGCACATCTTTCTGTCCAAGCAGAATCTAATTCTAACTATTTTCAGTTTTTGACCTGACACTACTACTGAAAATTAGGAATTTCCACAGAAATGGAATTTTTGAGTGAGCCCAATCCTGGTTTGATCTCCTCCTCAAAATCGAATTTTAGAGATCAAGATCAAAAATTTTGGTTGGGAAGAACTCCAAGAAACTCAAACCCTAATCTTCTCTCGAATCACCTCTACAAAAATTCAGCTCCAAATCTAGTTCTGACATATTAACATGGTAAGATCTAAATATTTTTTATTTCCATTTGAGGTTCTCAGTTAAGATGTCTCATCATATTGAGTTTGATGAAAATATTGAGGGAGATAATAACTTCTGAGCCTAGAATTATATGATCTCCCTAGTCCTGGAAGAAAATGAGTTGGACTCTTACATCAATGAAGGGGTTCCAGTTCTAGAGGTAGATGAGGATAAGGCTTTACACAAGAAGAAATTGGTCATGGATAAGAGGATCATTGCTGATTCAATCAAGGATCACCTCATACCATAGGTGTCCTCCCTAAATACACTTAAGCTATGTTTGATTCCCTCACCAAACTGTTTGAAGGAAAGAACATAAACCAGAAGATGACTTTGAGGAACTAGTTGAAGAATGTGAAGATCCAGAATGCTGAGACCATACAGTCATACTTCACAAGGGTCTCCCAGACCAAACAACAATTTGAAGAAGTTGATGAAGAAGTGGAGAATGCATATGTTGTAATGACCACCTTGAATGATATCCCTAGATCATGGGACTCCTTTATTTTGTTGATGTATTTGTAACTTTGGAATGTATTCATCTATGTATCTTATGTATTGTGACCCGATGTTTATTCTGGGATGTATCTATAATGTAATTGAGTCATGTTGGCATGTGCCGATGTTCCGATCGAGAGGATTAATAATGTAAACAAGTCATGTCAAGTCATTTTGGGTAACCCTCCAATTGTCTAAGGGTTAAAGTCCTTGCAGTTCTGGGGCACTAGGGTTATTAGACTCTCCTAGTAGAGGTCAGCCATGGTATGGTTTTAGTCATGTCGAGATTAGTATAAATAGAAAACCAAAGTCTCTATTTAACAAACAACTCATACACACTCAAGTGTAGCACATAGTTGAGGAAGGAGAAGACACACTGGGGGCTAGATAAGAAGAAGGTTACTACTATTGGGAGATCACTTATTGTTTTGGGCTTTTACTATTTTGGTGTTGATTCTATCTCTCAGGAAGTTGTGGGGTTTCCTCCATTTATGGTTTCCCTGAGGAAAAACACTGTGTTCATTTTCTCTTGTGTTTGATTGTTGTACTTGTTATTATCTCAGTTAAATATCCTAATAATGCTAGCTTAATGTTGAAAAACTAACATGGTATCAGAGCTAATCTGAGAAAAAGACACTGTGGAGCTATGAGAACTAGGGTTTCCTAGTTTGTGTATTTTCCTCCACATATTTTCAGAAAACGTAAGGTGGAATAACTCTCCTCCTTAGGGCGCATATATATGTTGAAGCAGAATCCAATCTGAGGTTTTTCAGTTTTGGACCTGATAGTGCTGCCGAAAATTAGGGATTTTCACAGAAGATGAACTTTTCAGTGAGCCCAGGCCTGGATTGATCTCCTCCCCAAAATTGAAGTTAGGGACAAATTTCAAGGCATTTGGGTGGACAGATATCCAGAAAAGAAAAAACCTAATTTCCTCCTATTCCAGTACTACGAGATTTTATCTCCAAATCAAAATATGACATCTTGACCTTGTAAGATCTAAATATTTTGTATTTCCCTTTGAGGTTCTCAGTTTAATATGTCTCATCATACCAAGCTTGATGAAAATATTGAGGGAGATGATAACTTCCAATCCTGGAAGTATAGGATCTCCCTTGTCCTAGAAGAGAATGAATTAGACTCCTACATCCATGAGGAGGTTCCAGTTCCAGAGGGAGATGAGGCAAAGGCCTTACATAAGAATAAGATGGTTATGGAAAATAGGATCATTGTTGATTCTATCAAGTATCTCCTTATACCTCAGGTGTCCTCTCTCAAGACACCTAAAGCTATGTTTTATGCCCTAACCAAATTGTTTGAAGGGAAGAACATAAACCGGAAGATGACTCTTAGGAGTCAACTAAAGAATGTGAAGATTCAGAATGTAGAGACCATCCAGTCTTACTTCACAAGGGTTTCTTAGATCAAGGAACAATTAAAACTTGTAGATGAAGAAGTGGAGAATGTAGATATTGTGATGACAACACTAAATGGCCTTCCTAGCTCATGGGATTCTTTCATCCAAGGAATCTATGCCAGAAAGAAGTTAGTCAAATTGAGTAGACTATGGGAAGAATGTTCTCAAGAAGACGCACGGATAGCAGCTTGAGAAGAGAAGATGGGAAGTGAAGACTAAGCTCTCACAGTTCACTCCAAGAAAGGAAGAAGAAGATCTCATCACTCCAAAGGTAAGGATCCTCATCATACAAATAACATTAGAAGGGACCTATCAAAATTGAGATGTTATACATGTGATGAAAGAGGACAATTTGCAAAATACTATCCTAAGAACAAGGGTCACTCTCATAAGAAGAAGGGGAACAAAAGAATACATCATGCTCATGCTGCAGAGGATGATCAACCCTCCAAGAAAAGAATCAGATATGAAAGTGAAGATTCTTTAAGTGAGGATGAATATGTTCTAATCTCCACTCTCATAGGTAACATTACTCATGGAAGTGATGATTGGATTATAGACAGTGGGGCTTCCAAACATATGACTGGATTCAAGGAATCCTTTGTGAGTCTGTTAGAACATGAATCACCTCAGAAGGTGAAGCTAGGAAATGACTGCCAATATCCAATAAAAGGTAGTGGGGAATATTCATATAAATTAGACTCTGGAAAGTGTCTAACAATGAAGGAAGTATTGTTTGTGCTAGGACTCAACAAGAACCTTCTCTCCATATCAGCATTGGATGCAAAATGAATGAGGGTTGCATTCATAGACGGTCAAGTCATCATGTGGCCAAAAGTAAAGACTATCGATGATGCGGTGGTGATTGGAGAACAAGGAGGTTTGTACAAATTGTAGGGCCATCCAGAACAAGCATTGTTCCATGACACAGTAGATCCAAGTGAACTTTGGCATATAAGGCTTGCACATGTGCATTACAGAGCACTGCCCATTGCAAGAAAAACTATTGAAGGTCTTCCAGCATTCCAAGCAAAACATGATGGGGTCTGCAAGGGATGTGCTAAAGGAAAGAATACAAAGAAGACATTTCCTAGCAGTGAAAGAAAATCCAAAGGAATCCTAGAAATCATCCACTGTGATGTATGCGGTCCTATTTCATCAAACTCACTAAGCGGGTATGGATATTATGTTTCTTTTTTTGATGATTTTTCTAGGAAGACATGGGTTTACTTCATGAAGAGTAAAGATGAAGTATTCAGCAAATTCAAGGAATTCAAAGCCTTGATCAAGAACCACACTGAAAGGAAGATCAAGACTTTTTTATCAGATAATGGTGGAGAATTCACTTCGAATGAATTCAAAGAGCTATACAAAGAATCAATGATTAAGAGGGAGTTGTCCACTCCTTATAATCCACAACATAATGGGATTGCGGAATGGAAGAATAGAATCATCATGGAAGCTGCAAGAGCCATGCTTCATGATCAAGGTCTTCCTATGCATCTTTGGGATGAAGCTGCCAAAACAGCGGTGTATGTACAGAACCATACTCCACGTAGAGTACTCGAGAACAAGACTCCTGAAGAAGTCTTCTCCAGCAAGAAACCAGAATTCAGCCATCTCAGAATATTCGGATGTCCTGTGTACATACATATTCCAAAGGAGAAAAGGACAAAATTAGATCCTTCAGGAAAGAAGAGTATATTTGTGGGATACTCTGAAAGCTCGAAGGATTAAACAAACTATTTCCTAGGATACAAGAAGATTGACATCAACAGGGATGTGACATTTGATGAAGACACGGCTTACAACAAATCCAAAAAGATACCTGTTGAAGAACCTGAAGAAGCAGAAGCACCCAAATTTCATGATACAGCCATGAACGAAGAAATTCAAGAAGAAGATCAAGAATTTGAAGAACCACAAAGACCTATAGATCCACCTCTGGAGAAGAATCCTCATAAGAGGAAACCTGCTTGGGTACAAGAACTTATCCAAGGTATGGAAAGATATGGGGCTCCAGAAGAGAATCACGGAGAAAGAAAGAGGACCAAATCCTACTCCGAGTATGTAGCTTTACTATGTGATGTCATTGATAAAGAAACTTCCAGTTATGAAGAAGCGGTAGAATGGAAAGAATGGAAGGATTCTATGATCGAAGAATATCAATAGATCATGAAGAATGATGTTTGGGATGTTGTCCCAAGACCAGAAGGGAAGTCAGTTGTAACTTCCAAATGGATCTACAAGATCAAGCATGGTGTAGAAGGTAGCATTGAAAAGTATAAGGCAAGATTTGTGGCTCACGGTTTCTCTTAGAAAGAAGGAATAGACTACGAAGAAACCTTTGCACATGTATGCAGATACACTTCCATTAGATCAGTACCTTCTTTGGCTGTAGTGATGAAATGGAAGATACACCAGATGGATGTCAAGACTGCTTTCTTGAATGGTGTAGTAGAAGAGAATGTGTATGTAGAACAACCACTCAGTTTTGAGACACATGATAGAGAGTCTCATGTATGCAGATTGAATAAAGCCCTGTATGGTTTGAAACAGGAACCCATGACCTAGTATGGCTTGATAGCTGTCTATCCAATTTGAGCTTCACCAAGAGTAAAGCAGATTCCAACCTTTACTACAAGGTTGAAGATGGAAACCCAGTGATACTTCTACTATATGTAGATGATCTATTTGTGACAGGTATGGATGGGTTGATTGCTGAGTTCAAAATTAAGGACTTGGGGATGATGCATTACTTTCTAGGTATGGAGGTGTGGAAAAGTACAAATGGAATTTTCCTTGCACAAGGGAAGTATGCAGTAGAGATCCTAAATAAGTTTGGGATGATGGACTGCAAGGATATGGCCACACCCACCGCATTGAACCTGAAGCTATTGAACGATGCTTCATTAGAGTCAGTTGATGCTACGATGTGTCGTCAAATGATTGTTTCATTGATGTACTTGACGAACACGAGACCAGATATTTGCTTTGCTGTGAACACCTTGAGCCAGTTCCTGATAGATCCGAGACATGTTCACTTGATTGCTGCAAAGCATATTCTGATGTACCTAAAGGGTACAGTTGATTATGGGCTCAAGTATGATGCAAATGAAAAGATTAACTTGGATGGTTATGTTGATTCAGATTAGGAAGGAAGTTCCATTGATAGGAAGAGCACTTCAAGGTGTTGCTTCAATATGGGATCAAGTGTGATCTCTTGGTTTAGCAGGAAGCAATCCTATGTGGCATTGAGTACAGCTGAAGCAAAGTATGTCGTAGCTTTTTCAGCTAGTTGTGACGTAGTATGGTTGCTGAAGCTACTGTCTGATATATTTGATCTCCAGTTGGATGCTACTTGCATACACTGTGACAACCAGATTTGCGTGAAGTTGTCATAAATTCCAGTGTTCCATGACAAGTCGAAACATATCAAGATCAAGTATCACTATATCAGGGATATGGTGGAGAGGGGAGCAGTGAAGCTCCAGTATGTTGCGACAAAGGAACAGATAGCTGATGTATTGATGAAGCCATTGGCTAGGCTAAATTTTGAGTACTTCAGTGAGTACTTCAGGGAGAAGTGTTCTCCAGATCGAGGTTTCCTCCAAGAGAAAATGATGAGACCCATAGCCATTCTGACATGGTGAGAGGATTCGTTTCTTCCATGGTCAGATGTAAGGGCTGAGCCATTCTGTCATGGTGAGAGGATTGGTTCCTTCCATGTTAGATATGAGTGTTGGACATTCTGTTGAGTAGGACAAATGTAAGGGCAATTGCCATTCTAGGAATGGAGGCACCTAGTCAGTTACTAGGAAAACTTAGTCTAGGACTGAGAAACCATTCTGATGTGATAGAGGGATGAGTTCCCACTTGATTAGATGTAAGGGACGAACCATTCTGTCATGGTTAAAGGATTAATTTCCTCCCATGTCAGATGTGATTGTTGGCCATTCTATCGAGTAGGACAGATGTAAGGGAAACTACCATTCTCTAGGAGAATGGAGGCACCTAGTCAGTTACCAGGTATCTCAGTCGAGGACTAGGGGCCATTCTGATATGATTGTTGGGATGTGTTCCCTCATGATCAGATATGAGTGAAATCCCTTTCATCATTGTGGTAGGATGTGTTCCAGCCTGGATGAATCTAAGTGTAGATCCTTTCTTCGATCATGTGTTGATTAGATATAAGTGCCGTTCCTTTCTTTGATCATGTGCTAATTAGATATAAGTGCTAAGCCTTTCTTTGATCATGTGTTGATCAGATATAAGTGTTGTACCTTTCTTCGATCATGTGTTGATCAGATAGAAATGTTGAGCCTTTCTTCGATCATATGTTGATCAGATGTAAGTGCTGGGCCTTTCTGATATGATTATAGGATTGGTTCCTACATGATCAAATGTGAGTGTTGGGCGTGCCTTTCTAAGAAGTAGGTCAGATATAAGTGATGGGCATTCCTTTCTTTGATCATGTGTTGATTAGATGTAAGTGCAGTATCTATCTTCAGTCATGTGTTAATTAGATATAAATGATGATCCTTTCTTTGATCATGTGTTGATCAAATATAGGTGCTGAAGAAGACCTGCATCGAGGCTAGGCCTACAACCAGCATGAAAAAGGGATGGCTCTGTAGAACTTCTTGTGATTAGAAGAATAATGAGATAGCACCAGTGATGATCCATATGAAGTGATGATCTAGATCTAGTGATGATGATCCAGCAGTGATGATCCAGATCTAGTGATGATCTAGATCTAGTGATGATGTCCCATGATGATCCAGATCCAAAGATGAAGATGACTTGAAGACGTAGATGACTTAAAGACTCAGGAGACTTGATATGTAGATGACGAGAAGATCCAGCTGATACAGAGAAGAAGACCAGTACTAAAAATAGTGTCGAAATAATACCTTCCTAGTTAAGAGGAAGTGTTGATGTATTTGTAAATTCAGAATCTATTCATCTATGTATCTTATGTATTCTAACCCGATGTTTATTCTAGGATGTATCTATAATGTAATTGAGTCATGTTGTCATGCCCCGATGTTTAGATCGGGAGGATCAATAATGTAAACAAGTCATGTCAAGTCATTGTGGGTAACCCTCTGATTATCTAAGTGTTAAAGTCCCCATATTTCCAGGGCACTAGGGTTATTAGACTCTCCTAGTAGAGGTCAGCCCTAGTAGGGTTTTAGTCATATCAGGATTAGTATAAATAGAGAACTAGAGTCTCTATTTAACACACAAATGACACACACTCAAGTGTAGCACATAGTTGAGGAAGGAGAAGACACTGGGGCTAGATAAGAAGAAGGTTACTGTTGTCGGGAGATCACTTACTGTTTTGGTCTTTTACTATTTTGGTGTTGATTCTATCTCTGAGGAAGTTGCGGGGTTTTCTCCATTTATGGTTTCCTCAAGGAAAAACACTGTGTTAATTTTCTCTTGTGTTTGATTGTTGTAGTTGTTAGTTTCTTAGTTAAAGATCCTAATAATGCTAGCTTAATCTTGAAAAACTAACATATTCAAGGGATCTATGACAGAAAGAAGCTATTCAAGTTCAGCATACTATGGGAATAATGCTCACAAGAGGAAGCTTGAATAGCATCTCAAGAAGAAAATATGGGAAGTGAAGATCAATCTCTCATAGTACACTCCAAGAAAACCAAAAGAAGTTCTCATCACCCGAAAGGTAAGCACTTCCACAAATATAACACTAGAAGATGTTTGTCTAGAATCAAATGTTATACATGTGACGAGAAAGGACACTATGCTAGAGAATGTCCTAGAAACAAAAATGTATCTCACAAGAATAAGGGAAACAAGAGAAGACATCATGCTCATTTTGCAGAGGATGATGAACCTTCCACAAAGAGAATCAGACAAGAAAGTGATGAAGAATATGTTTTGATTTCCTCTCTCACGAGATACATCACACATGGAAGCAAGGATTGGATTATAGACAGTGGTACTTCCAAACATATGACAGGATTTAAAGAGTCATTTGTGAAACTATCAGAACATGAATCACCCCACAAGGTGAAACTTGGAGATGACTACCAGTATCCAATAAAAGCTAGTGGGGAATTTTCATATAAGCTAGACTCTGGAAAGTCTATGAAGATGAAGGATGTCTTATTTGTACCAGGACTAAACAAGAACCTCCTCTCCATATCTACATTAGATGCAAAAGGCATGAGGGTTTCACTTGTAGATGTCCAAGTTCTCATGTAGCCAAAGGGAAAGACTATAGATGATGCAACAGTAATTGGAGAGAAAGAGGGATGACCATACAAATTGAAGGGCCAACTAGAACAAGATTTGGTCCATGAATTAGTAGAGCCAGATGAACTTTGGAATAGAAGGCTTGCACATGTTCACTACAGAGCACTACCACTTGCAAGCAAAGTTGTTGAAGGAATTCCATAAATTCAGACAAAACATGATGGTGTCTACAAAGGATGTGCGAAAGGAAAGAAAACAAAGAAGTTATTTCCAAGCAGCGATATCAAGGAAAAAAGAATCTTGGAATTCATTCACTACGATGTATGCGGTCTGATGTCATCTAGTTCATTAAGTGGGTATGTGTACAATGTTTCTTTTATTGATGATTTTTCTAGGAAGACATGGATATACTTCTTGAAGAAAAAAAATGAAGTATTCAACAAGTTCAAGGAATTCAAAGCCTTGATTGAGAACCATACAGAAAAGAAGATCAAAACCTTTCGGTAATATAATGGTGGAGAATTCACATCAAATGAATTCAAAGCATTATGCAAAGATTCAGGGATTAAGAGGGAGTTAACCACTCCATATAATCCACAACAGAATGGGGTTGCAGTAAGGAAGAATAGAATGATCATGGAAGTTGCAAGGGCCATGCTTCATGATCAAGATATTCCCATGCATCTATGGGTAGAAGCTGTCAGAACAACGGTGTATGTACAGAACCATACTCCACGCAGAGTACTTGAGAACAAGACCCCTGAAGAAGTCTTCTTCGGCAAGAAACTAGAATTCATCCATCTTAGAATATTCGGTTGTCCAGTCTACATACATATTTTGAAAGAAAAGAGGAAAAAGCTAGATCCTTCAGGAAGGAAGGGTATATTTGTGGGATATTCTGAAAGATCGAAGGTTTACAAAATATACTTCCTAGGAATTAAGAAGATATACATCAGTAGGGATGTAAAATTTGATGAAGGCTCAACTTACAACAAATCCAGAAAGAGACTTGTTGAAGAACATGAAGAAACAGAAGCACCTAGAATTAATGACACAACCATGAACGATGAAATTCAAGAAGAAGATTGATAATTATAAAAACCTCAAGAAAATGTAGATCCACCTTAGGAGAAGAATCCTCACAAGAGGAAACCTACTTGGGTATGAGAAGCTATCCAAGGTGCAGAAAGATATGGGGCTCTAGAAGAAAATCACAGAGAAAGAAAAAGAACCAGGTACTACTCTGGGTATGTAGCCTTATTATGTTACTTCATCAATAAAGAACCTTCCAACTATGAAGAAGTGTTAGGAAGGAAAGAATGGAAAGATTCTATTATCGAAGAGTATCAATCGATCATGAAGAATGATGTCTGGGATATTGTACCCAGACCAGAAGGGAAGTCTGTTGTAACTTCAAAATGGATCTACAAGATCAAGCATGCTGCAGATGGTAGCATAGAGAAATATAAAGCAAGATTTGTGGCTCGTGGCTTCTCCCAGAAAGAAGGAATAGATTATGAAGAAAATTTTGCACCTATAGCCAAATACACTTGCATCATATCAGTACTTGGTCTGGCTGTAGTAATGAAATGGAAGATACACGAGATGGATGTCAAGACTGCTTTCTTGAATGGTGTAGTGGAAGAGGAAGCGTATCTGGAGAAGCCACTCGGTTTTGAGAAACATGACAGGGAATATCATGTGCGTAAATTAAATAAATCCCTGTGCAGTTTGAAACAGGAACCCAAGACATGGTATGGCAGAATTGACAGCTTTCTATCCAATTTAGGCTTTACCAAGAGTAAAACAGATTCCAACCTTTAGTACAAGTTCGAAGATGGTAACTGATTGCTAATCCTACTGTATGTAGATGATCTGTTTGTAACAGGTATGGATGGGTTGATTGCTAATACGAAGAGGAAGCTTACTACTAATTTTGAAATGAAATACTTGGGTATGATGCACAATTTTCTAGGTATGGAGGTGTTGTAGAATGCAAATGGAATTTGCCTGGGACAAGGGAAGTAAGCGGTAGAGATACTAAAGAGATTCAAGATGATGGATTGCAAGGCCATGACCACACCTATGGTATCGAACCTTAAGCTATTGAGTGATGCTTCATCTGAGTCGATTGATGTCACGATGTATCGTCAGATGATTGAGTCCTTGATGTACTTGATGAATATGAGACCAGACATTTGCTTTTCTATGAACACCTTGAGCCAGTTCCAAACAGATCTGATACATGTTCACTTGATTACTACAAATCATATTCTGAGGTACTTAAAGGGTATAGTTAATTATGGGATCAAGTATAAGGCTTATTAGAATATTAACCTAGAAGGTTATGCTGATTCATATTGGGAAGGTAGTGCCATCGATAGAAAGAGCACTTCAAGGTGTTTCTTCAGTATGGGATTAGGTGTGATCTCTTGGTTTAGTAGAAAACAGTCTTGTGTGGCACTAAGTACAGCTGAAGCAGAGTATGTCGTAGCTTGTTCAACTAGTTGTGAGGAAGTATGGATAAGGAAGCTACTGTTTGATTTATTTGATATCTAGTTGGATGCTACTTGTATATATTCCATGACAAGTCGAAGCATATCGAGATCAAATATCACTATATCAAGGATATGGTGCACAGAGGAGCAATGAAGCTCCAGTATGTTGCGACAGACGAATAGATGGCTGATGTGTTGACTAAGCCATTGGCTAGAGTGAAGTTTGAGTACTTCAGGGAGAAGCTTAGTGTTCTCTAGATCGAGGTTCCTTCCAAAGGGAATCTATGGGTCCCTGAGGAATTCTGACATGGTGAGAGGATTGGTTCCTTCCATGGTCAAATGTAAGGGCTGAGCCATTCTATCATGGTGAGAGGATTGGTTCCTTCCATGGCCAGATGTGAGTATTGAGCCATTTTGAGAAGACTGTGAGCTGTGTTCTCACATGACCAGATATAAGCACTAAATGTCGTTCTCGGAATGGAGGCACCTGTTCAGTTACTAGGAATACTCATCCTAGAGTTAAGGGCCATTCTGATATGATTGAGGGATGTGTTCCCACATGATCAGATATAAGTGATGAACGTAATTATTTGAGATAATGGAGGCATCTGGTCAGTTACAAGGAATCCTCAGCTTAGGGATGAGAGCCATTTTGATGTGACTATGGGATTGGTTCCCACATGATCATATGTAAGTGTAGAGCCTTTCCACAGATGATAGTAGGTGTGTCCTATCATGCTGGTAGATGTGAGTGCTCTTCCTTTTCACAGATGGTAGTAGGTGTGTCATACCATGCTGATGATTGTAAGTGTTGTTCCTTTCCACAGATGATAGTAGGTGTGTCCTATCATGCTAGTGGTTGTAAGTGCCGAGCCTTTCCATAGATGATATTAGGTGTGTCCTATCATTCTAGTGGTTGTGAGTGCATTCCTTTTCATAGATAGTAGTAGGTGAGTCCTACCATGCTGGTGATTGTAAGTTCTATTCCTTCAAACACATAATAGTAGGTGTTTCCTATTATGATGGTGAATGTAAGTGCTGGGCCTTTTTGACATGGTTCTTGGATGTGTTTCTCCCATGGTCAGATGTGAGTGTTTGGTGTGTCTTTCTGACATTGTGTTGGATGTTTTCCTCTAATGGTCATATGTAAGTGCTGGGTGGGCCATTCTGTCTTAGGGTCAGATCTAAGTGTTGAAGAACACCTACATGGAGGCTAGGCCTACAACCAACATGAAAAAGGGATGGCTCTGTAGAACTTCTTATGACAAGAAGAATCAAGAGATAGCACCCATGATGATGACCCAGTGATCATCCAGATTGAGTGATGATCCAGATCCAATGATGATGATCCAGCAGTGATGATCTAGATCGAGTGATGATCCAGATCCAATGATGATGATCCAGCAGTGATGATCCAGATCGAGTGATGATCTAGATCAAGTTGAAGATGACTTGAAGATGAATATGACGAGGACTCAATGATGATATAGATAATACAGAGAAGAATACTTGTGCTGATAAATTGTGTCGGGAGAATACCTTCCTAGTTAAGGGGGAGTGTTGATGTATTTGTAACTTTGGAATGTATTCACTTGTATATCTTATGTATGGTACCTTGATGTTTATTACAGGAAGTGTCTGTGATGTATTTGAGTCATTTCATGCCCCGATGTTCCTATCAGGAGATTCAATAATGTAAACAAGTCATGTAAAGTCATTGTGGGTAACCCTCCTATTGATAAAGGGTTAAAGTCCCCATAGTTGTGGGGCCCTAGGGTTATTAGACTCTCCTATAGAAGTCAAACCTAGTGAGTTATTGTCAAGTTTGGAATTAGTATAAATAGAGAGTGAACCTCTCTATTTAACACAGATTTACTCACATTCAGTTGTAGCGCATAACTGAGAGAGAAGAAGTTGTTGGGACAAGAGAGAGAGAGAGACTACTGCTGTCGAGAGATCATCTTACTGTTTTTGGGGTTTTGCTTTTGGTGTTGATTATATCTAAGAGGAAGTTGTGAGTTTTTCTCCTTTATGGTTTCCCTAAGGAAAAAATTTATGTTCATTGTCTATTATGTTTAATTATTGTTCTTGTTATTATCTCAGTTAAATATCCTAAAATAATGCTATCTTGAATGATAAAAATCTAACATGCTTCAGTGTCCATGCCCAACACAGACAAGCATATACATATATCATCAATAATTGGATGACACCCAATATATAAAAAAAATCATCATGTTCATATGCAGTGGGGTATTTGACCCAATATAAAAATAAAACATCAAGATAATCATCATAATCAATAGGCACATGCCTATAAGTGTTAGGTCCAAAATTCAGGATATTACATCCCTCCCTGCTTAGAAAAACACTGTCCCTAGTGTTCTAGGACTCAGAACGATATCATGAAACAAGGCAGGGTAAGCCTTTCTCATGGTGGGCTTGCTCCGAAGTATCCTCGTTAGCCTCAAAGTGCTTCCACTGCACTTTCAATTGGAATACGGTGTGCTTCCGGATTTGCACCTCTCTTTTGTCCGAAATATGAGTAGGCTCAACGGAAAAATCCCCATCATGTTCCACATGTAATAGGGACCAATAAACAACATGTTTAGTATCATAAACATATTTCTTTAACAAAGAGGCATGGAAAACATTATGGACTCTTACATGCAAGGGCAATGCTAGTTCATAAGCCACTAGCCCTTTCTTGGCTAGTATTTCAAAATGTCCGCAAAATCTAGGTGCTAACTTATTGCACCTACCCAAGATCGATGAGCTTCTTTTGGCTTTTACTTTGAAGTAAACATGATCGCCTATTTGAAACTCTTTATCCTTTATTTTATGATCTATGTAAATTTTATGGTTGTCTTATGCTTCTTTAAGGTTCACCTAGACCTGTTGATGTATATGTAACTTCGGAATGTATTATTCTATGTATCTTATATATTGTAACTAGATGTTTATTCCATGATGTTTCTATTATGTATTTGAGTCATGTTGTCATGCCCCAATGTTCCAATCAGGAGGATTAATAATGTAAACAAGTCTTATCAATTCATTGTTAAATTTCCCACAGTTTTGGGGCACTAGGGTTATTATACACTCATTGAGATGTAAGCTCTAGTAAGTAATTATTAAGTTGGGCCGACATGATTGAGTGAACTTTAAGTGAACGGAAGAATATAAATAGAGAGTGAGAGTCTCTCTATTTCTCACTTGTACTACACATCACTCACTTACTCAAAAGTGGTACATTAGTGAGGAAGGAAATAATGGGACTAGATAGAAGAAGAAGACTACTGCTGTCAGGAGTGCATCTTACTATTTTTGGGTCTTACATCTTGTGGTGATTCTATCTTTGAGGAAGTTGCGGGGTTTTCTCCATTTATGGTTTCCCCGATCAAAAACATTGTGTTCATTGTCTCTTGTGTTTGAATGTTGTACTTGTTATTCTCTCAGTAAAGATCCTAACATAATGCTAGCTTAAAATGTTGAAAAACTAACATGGTATCAGAGCTAACCTGAGAAGAAGACACTATGTAGTTGCAGGAACTAGGGCTTCCTAGTTTGTGGACCTTCCTCCACATATTTTCAGCAAAAGTAAGGTGGAACAACTCTCCTCCTTAGGGCGCATATTTTTGTCGAAACAGAATCCAATTCTGAGGTCTTTCATTTTTGGACCTGTCTCTCGAGTTAGAAATTAGGGATTTTTACAGAAGAGGAATTTTTCAGTGAGCCCAGGCCTGGATTGATCTCCTCCCCAAAATCGAAGTTAGAGACAGATTTCAAGGAATTTGGGTGGACAGAACTCTAGAAAAGTAAAACCCTAGTTTGCTCCTGAACCAGCTCTGCAGGATTTCAGCTCAAGTTTCAGATCTGACATCTTGAAACTGGTAAGATCTAAAATCTTTTGTATTTCCATTTGAGGTTCTCATTTAAGATGTTTGATCATACCAAGCTTGATGAAAATCTTGAGGGAGCTGATAACTTTCGAGCTTGGAAGTATAGGATCTCCCTGGTCCTGGAAGAGAATGAATTAGACTCCTACATTCATGAGGAGGTTCCAGTTCTAGAGGGAGATGAGGCAAAGGCCTTACACAAGAAAAAGATGGTTATGGAAAAGAGGATCATTGCTGATTCTATTAAGGATCACCTTATCCCACATGTGTCCTCTCTCAAGACACCTAAAGCTATGTTTGATGCCCTAACCAAATTGTTTGAAGGGAAGAACATCAATCGGAAGATGACCTTGAGGAACCAACTGAAGAATGTGAAGATTCAGAATGTAGAAACTATTCAGTCTCAATTCACAAGGGTTTCTTAAATCAAGGAACAATTAGAATCAGTTGATGAAGAAGTTGAAAATGCAGAGATTGTAATGACTACATTGAATGGCCTCCCTAGGACATGGGATGCTTTCATCCAAGGAATTTGTGCGAGAAAGAAGCTAGTCAAGTTCAGCAGACTATGGGAAGAGTGCTCTCAAGAAGAAGCTTAGATAGCAGCTCAAGAGGAGAAGATGGGAAGTGAAGACCAAGCTCTTATAGTTCACTCCAAATCTCACTCCAAGTCAAACAAAAGGAGACCCCATGGCTCTAAAGGTAGGCACTCTCACGAAGATAATACTAGAAGAGATGTATCTAGGATCATATGCTATACTTGTGATGAAGCAGGACACTATGCAAGGAATTGTCCTAACAAACAGAAGATAGTAAAGAAGAGGAGCAAAAGAAGACATCATGCTCATGCTGCAGAGGATGATGAACCATCAAGAAAGAGATCCAGATATGAGAGTGAAGATTCTTCAAGCGAGGATGAATATTTTCTGATATCAACTCTCACAGGTAACACTATTCATGGAAGTGATGATTGGCTTATAGACAGTGGGGCTTCCAAACATATGACGGGATTCAAGGAATCCTTTGTAAGACTGTCAGAACATGAATCACCTCACAAGGTGAAACTAGGAGATGACTACCAATATCCAATAAAAGGTAGTCGGGAATATTCATACAAGCTAGACTCTGGTAAGTCTCTAACAATGAAAGAAGTATTGTTTGTGCCAGGACTGAAGAACAACCTTTTATCCAGCATTGGATGCAAAAGGAATGCGGGTGGCATTCATAGATGGTCAAGTCATCATGTGGCCAAAAGGAAAGACTATCGACGATACGGTAGTGATTGGAGAACAAGAAGGAGGCTTGTAAAAATTGAAGGGCCATCCAGAACAAGCCTTGATCCATGACACAGTAGAGCCAAATGAGCTTTGGCATAGAAGACTTGCACATATGCATTACAGAGCACTACCTATTGCAAGTAAAGCTGTCGAAGGTCTTCCAGAAATTCGAGCAAAACATGATGGAGTTTGCAAAGGATGTGCGAAAGGAAAGAATACAAAGAAGACATTTCCAAGCAGCGAAAGCAAATCCAAAAGCATTCTAGAAATCATCCACGCCGATGTATGCGGTCCTATGTCATCAAACTCACTTAGCAGGTATGCATACTATGTTTCTTTTATTGATGATTTTTCTAGAAAGACATGGATTTACTTTATGAAAAACAAAGATGAAGTATTCAGCAAGTTCAAGGAATTCAAAGCCTTGATCGAAAACCATACTGAAAAGAAGATAAAGACCATTCGATCAGATAATGGTGGATAATTCACTTCAAATGAATTCAAAGAGCTATGTAAAGAATCAGGGATTAAGAGGGAGTTGTCCACTCCTTATAATCCACAATAGAATGGAATTGTAGATCGGAAAAAAAGAACTATCATGGAAGCTGCAAGAGCTATGCTTCATGATCAAGATCTACCTATGCATCTTTGGGCTGAAGCTGCCAGAACAATAGTGTATGTGCAGAACCGTACTCCACATAGAGTACTCGAGAACAAGACTCCTGAAGAAGTCTTCTCCGGCAAGAAACCAGAATTCAACCATCTCGAAATATTCGGTTGTCCCGTGTATATACACATTCCAAAATAAAAGAGAACAAAATTAGATCCTTCAGGAAAGAAGGGTCTATTTGTGGGATACTCTGAAAGCTCGAAGGCTTACAGAATCTACTTCCCAGGATACAAGAAGATTGACATCAGCAGGGATGCGACATTTGATGAAGGCATAGCTTACAACAAATCCAAGAAGAGACCTGTTGAAGAACCTAAAGAAGCGGAAACCGAAGTACCCAGAATTCATGATACAATCATGAACAAAGAAGCTCAAGAAGAAGATTGAGAGTTCGAGGAACCACAAATACCTGTAGAACCACCTCTAGAGAAGAATCCTCATAATAGAAAACCTTCTTGGGTACGTGAACTTATCCAAGGTGGGGAAAGATATGGGGCTCGAGAAGAGAATCACAGAGAAAGAAAGAGAACCAGATCAAATTCTGGGTATGTAGCTTTACTATGTGATTTCATTGATAAAGAAACTTCCAGTTATGAAGAGGCGGCAGAACAGAAAGAATGGAAGGATGCTATGATTGAAGAATACCAATCGATCATGAAGAATGATGTTTGGGATGTTGTCCCAATACCAAAAGAGAAGTCAGTTGTCACTTCAAAATGGATCTACAAGATCAAGCATGCTGCAGACGGTAGTATTGAAAAGTATAAGGAAAGATTTCTAGCTCGAGGATTCTCTCAGAAAGAGGTAGTAGACTATGAAGAGACCTTTGCACCTATAGCCAGATACACTTCCATCAGATCAGTACTTGCTCTAGCTGCAGTGACGAAATGGAAGATACACCAGATGGATGTCAAGACTGCTTTCTTGAATGGTGTAGTAGAAGAGGAAGTGTATGTAGAACAACCACTCGGTTTTGAGACACATGATAGAGAGTCTCATGTATACAGATTGAAGAAAGCCCTGTATGGTTTGAAACAGGAACGCAAGACCTGGTACAGCAGGATTGATAGCTTTCTATCCAGTTTGGGCTTTACCAAGAGTAAAGCAGATTCCAACCTTTACTACAAGGTTGAAGATGGCAACCCAGTGATGCTTCTACTATATGTAGATGATCTATTTGTGACAGGTACAGATGGGTTGATTGCTGATACGAAGAGAAAGCTTGTTGCTGAGTACGAGATGAAGGACTTGGGAATGATGCATTACTTTCTAGGTATGGAAGTGTGGTAGAGTAGAGATGGAATCTTCCTTGGACAAGGGAAGTATGCAGTAGAGATCCTGAAGAGGTTTGGGATGATGGACTGCAAGGCTATGGCCACACCTATGGCATCAAACCTGAAGCTACTCAGTGATGCTTCATCAGAGTCGGTTGATGCTACGATGTATCATCAGATGATTAGGTCATTGATGTACCTGACAAACACGAGACCGGACAATTGCTTTGCTGTGAACACCTTGAGCCAATACCTGACAGATCCAAGAAGTGTTCACTTGATTACTGCAAAGCATATTCTTAGGTACCTAAAGGGTACAATTGACTATGGGCTCAAGTACGATGTGAATCAGAAGATTAACCTAGAGGGTTATGTTGATTCAGATTGGGCAGGCATTTCCATCGACAGGAAGAGTACTTCAGGATGTTGCTTAAGTATGGGATCAGGTGTGATCTCTTGGTTTAGTAGGAAGCAATCCTGTGTGGCACTGAGTACAACTGAAGAAGAGTATGTCGCAGCTTGTTCAGCTAGTTGTGAGGCAGTATGGCTGTGAAAGCTACTGTATCATATATTTGATCTCCAGTTGGATGCTACTTGTATACATTGTGACAACTAGAGTTGCATGAAGTTGTCAGAGTATCCAGTGTTCCATGATAAGTTGAAGCATATCGAGATCAAGTATCACTATATCAGGGATATGGTGCAGAGAGGAGCAGTGAAGCTCTAGTATGTTGCGATGGAGGAACAGATAGCTGATGTATTGACGAAGCCATTGTCTAGGCTGAAGCTCGAGTACTTCAGAGAGAGACTTGGTGTTCTCCGGATGGAGGTTCCCTCCAAGGGAAAGTGATGAGTTTCTAAGCCATTCTGACGAGCAGTTCAGATGTAAGGGCTGAGCCATTCTGTCATGGTGAGAGGATTCAGTTCCTTCCATGTCAAATATGAGTACTTAGATGCATAGCCATTCTGACAAGCAGGTCATATGTAAGGGCTGAACCATTCTGTCATGGCTAAAGGATTAGGTTCCTCCCATGTCAGATGTGAGTGTTGGCCATTCTGTCGAGTAGGACAGATGTAAGGGAAATTGCCACTCTCCGGGAGAGTGGAGGCACCTGGTCAGTTACCAGGTAGCTCAGTCTGGGATTGGGGGCCTTTCTGGCAAGGGTGGAGGATTTGGTTCCTTCTAGGTCAGATGTGAGTGCATGCCATTCCGTCATGGTGAGCGGATTAAGTTCCTTCCATGGCCGATGTAAGTGCGGGCCATTCTATCATGGCGAGAGGATTAAGTTCCTTCCATGGCCAATGTAAGTGCGGTCCATTCTTTCATGGTGAGAGGATTAAGTTCCTTCCATGTTAGATGTAAGGGTAGGCCATTCTATCTTTGTGAGAGAATTCAGTTCCTTCCATGATAGATGTGAGTGCGAGGCATTTCTGATGTGATTGTAGTTTACTACATGATCAGATGTGAATGCTGGGCATGCCTTTCTGACAAGTAGGTTAGATGTAAGTGCTGGGAATTCCTTTGTGACGAGTAGGTTAGATATAAGTGCTGGGAAAATACCTACCTATGGGCTGGGCCTACAACCAACATGAAATAAGGCTAGCTCTATAGAACTTCCTATGACGAGATAGTACACACATGATGACGACCAGAGATGATCCAGATCGAGCTATTATCCAGATCCAGTTATGATGACTTTGAGAGATCTGGATCGAGTGATGATCCAGATCCAGCAGTGATGATCTAGATCGAGAGATGATCCAGATCGAGTGATGATCCAGATCCAGATCGAGTGATGATCCAGATCCAGTCCAATGATGATGATCCAGATCCAGTGATGATGTTCTATGACGATCCAGATTAAGAGATGATCCAGATCCGAAGATGAAGATGAATTAAATACGAAGATGATCCTGTTGATCCAGAGAAGAAGACCAGTGCTAAAAATTGTGTCGAAAGAATACCTTCCTAATTAAGAGGGAGTGTTGATGTATATGTAACTTCGGAATGTATTCTTCTATGTATCTTATATATTGTAACCAGATGTTTATTCCAAGATGTTTCTATTATGTATTTGAGTCATGTTGTCATTCCCTGATGTTCTGATCGGGAGGATTAATATTGTAAACAAGTCTTTTCAAGTCATTGTTAAAGTCCCCACAGTTTCATGGCACTAGGGTTATTATACACTCATTGAGATGTAGGCTCTAGTAAGTAATTGTTAAGTTGGGCCGACATGATTGAGTGCACTTTAAGTGAACGAAAGAATATAAATAGAGAGTGAGAGTCTCTCTATTTATCACTTGTACTACACATCACTCACTTACTCAAAAGTGGCGCATTAGTGAGGAAGGAAATACTGGGACTAGACAGAAGAAGAAGACTACTGCTATCGGGAGTGCATCTTACTATTTTTGGGTCATGCATATTGTGGTGATTCTATCTTTGAGGAAGTTGTGGGGTTTTCTCCATTTATGGTTTCCCTGATCAAAAACATTGTGTTCATTGTCTCTTGTGTTTGATTGATGTACTTGTTATTCTCTCAGTAAAGATCCTAACATAATGCTAGCTTAAAATGTTGAAAAAATAACAAGACCTTGGTAACCAAATTTTCCCAGTCCATCAACAAATCAGGCCCTAACATGAGCTAATCCACCAGGCTATCCCAAGTAACCGGTGTTCCACACTTCTATCCATAGAGTACCTTAAAGGGACTCATCTTGGCAGAAGCATGATAACCATTCTTATACAAAAACTTTGAGAGATGTAAGTAATCCTCCCACTTCGAGGGGTTGTTCATGACAAATATCTGAAACATGTCCTCGACAATTTGGTTTAATCTCTCTGTCTACCCGCCTGTCTACGGGTGATATGCAGTGTTGAAGTTCAATTGCGTCTCCAATACAGAGAATAAAGATCTCCAAAATTTTCCCGTGAGCTTAACATATCGATCTGAGATAATTACCTTGCGTATTCCATGCAATCTAGATATCTCTTTCAAGAAGATATCAACTATTTTCATGACCTTGTAGGTTGAATTTATAGGAATGAAGTTTGTTTCCTTCGACAACTTGTCAATGACCACAAAAATATAATCATTTTTCCTTTTACTTTTCGTTAAACCGGTCATAAATTCCATGCTAATAACCTCCCACTTCCATTCCAAAATGGGCAACGGATATAGTAATCCCACAGGATGTTGATGCTCAACTTTGACTAGCTATAACTCTTGAGATTTCCCAATAAACATTGCAATGTAGGCCTTTAACTTAGGCTAGAAAAAGTGTCTCTTGACAACATATATCATCTTTTGATATCCTGGGTGCCCCGAGTAGGGTTCTCGATAAAATTTGGTGAGGATGCTGCACCAAAGGCCCCCTCCTTCTGGAACATACAAGTGATCCTTGGACCATAGCAATCTGGATTCATCGACCTTGTATTCTTTTTTTTGTTGAAACAACCTGTCCTCGTAGAATTTCTTGAGGATCTCTACATAGAAGGGATCAACTCCATTGGAAAATATAATCTTCTCATGAAAATATGCATCGGTTTGACTCACATTCACCTCATAAATTATGTCATTTCATCGGCCTAAAGCATCGTCAACCTTATTCTCCTTGCCCTTAATGTGCTTAAGATCGAAATGGTACTCACTGAGGAAAGAAAACCATCTGGCTTGCCTCGCATTCAGATCTGGTTGATCAAATAAATACTTTAGACTCATATTGTTGTGGAAATTGAACCCAGGTGTTAGAACAATTACACTCAAAACAATTGCCAATTACACATGCAAATTACTAACAAAGGAGACTGAATAATGGAGTAGAACACTAATCTATATTGAATAAGTGTACAATAGCCAACCCTGTGAATTCATAGGCTTCCACAATAAATAATTAAATGAGGGATTCAAATGCATGAATATTCCGTTCAAATTTAGTCAAAAGAAGGCTTACTAAATCTAAGCAAATCCCCCATAGGTGCATAAAGCACATTCCAAATATGTCTAGGAGCTCACAAATTGGAAAAAGAAATTAGGAAAGCTAATAGATGGTGGAAGGAAAACTCATACATGCTTTTCATAGGAGAAAATGTTAGAATAATCAACCCATAGTATTTACCCACTTAGACATTATTTCATTTATTTTGTCTTATTTGCCTAGTCCACGAGTCCCACCATGTGCAAGTAGCTAATTGCCTATCCATAGAGGTCAAACTTGCCATTATTGACTCATGGAGTGCTTTGGAAAGTCCTGGGAATCAAATCTGCTTTATTCCTGGCCTCCTAGGCGCCCTTCTGCTTTTTCTGCTTTGTTGACTGCTTTTCCATCTTTTAAAGCACATAAGGAAAGCTAGACTAGGTGAGGTGAACCTGTTTTATTCCCCTTTCATCCTCCACTCTTTCCTCCATGAAAAAGGATGTATGAGATGCCATTTTACCACTCTTTAGCTTTCCCATGCGCCCTTGCTAATTCGTGGGGTCCTTCATAGATTTGGGATCAGCTTTTTACACCTATGGGGGATTTGCCTATTTTGGGTA
>LPNX010634649.1:32217-101471 GCA_001517045.1 Pseudotsuga menziesii
GCCCTAAATTTTTGATTTATTACTCATAAATTCAGGCTTAAGGGGGGGTGTTAGAATAATCAACCCATAGTATTTACCCACTTAGACATTATTTCATTTATTTTGTCTTATTTGCCTAGTCCATGAGTCCCACCATGTGCAAGTAGATAATTGCCTATCCATAGAGGTCAAACTTGCCATTATTGACTCATGGAGCACTTTGGAAAGTCTTCGGAATCAAATCTACTTTATTCCTGGCCTCCTAGGTGCCCTTCTGCTTTTTCTGCTTTGTTGACTGCTTTTCCAGCTTTTAAAGCACATAAGGAAAGCTAGACTAGGTGAGGTGAACCTGTTTTATTCCCCTTTCATCCTCCACTCTTTCCTCCATGCAAAAGCATGTATGAGCTGCCATTTGACCACTCTTTAGCTTTCCCATGCGCCCTTGCTAATTCGTGGGGTCCTTGATAGATTTGGGATCATCTTTTTACACCTATGGGGGATTTGCCTATTTTGGGTAAGCCTGCTTTATGCTAGATTTGGATGCTTCCTTATTCATTCGATTTGCTCATGTATTCTATATATTCAGCAGCCTGTTTTATTACAGGATTGGCTATTGTACACTCAGTTAATATAATTTTGTGTTACAGCTCCATATTCAGTCTCCATTGTTGATAATTTTGCATGATCAATTGTTAATTGCTGTGAGTGAAATTAATCTACTGCAAGCCTGAATTTCTACAGAAAAGAGTGGAGGATGATGAGGACAGAAAACAAGTTAACTTCACCTAGTCAAACTTTCCCAATTGCCTTAAACACTGAAAAAGCAGGCAATAAAGCAGAAAAAGCAGACATGTGCTAGGGAGGCAAGGGATAAAATAGATTTGATTCCAAGAGGTTTCCCAGGTGCTCCATGACTCAAATTTAGCAAGTTTGACCACTATGGATGTGTGGAGGACAACTTGCATAAGGTGGAATATGGAAACCAGGCAAATAAGACAAAAAATGGATTAATTAATGTCTAAGGTAGCTAACTATGGGTTGATTATTCTAAAACCCCCCCTTAAGCCTGACTTATGAGTAAAATATCAAAAAATTATACGGCCTAGCAACAAGGCTTAGTCACCCTTTACATACTACATGTCCATTTAACCAAGGAAAGAGGCAAAAACCCAGTGGGGAAAATCCTCCCTTAAACATGGACTGTAAAACAAAATTTGGAAATCTTGTCATCACTCATGCTTCACAGCATGATCAGAAATCCCCAGTAGTTATTTGAGATTGCTGAATGTATTCTCACAAAAAAAATTTGGTGAAGATATCAGCTACTTGTTCTGAAGATGAACAGAAGAGTAGGTGAATGGTGCCATCATGCACAAGCTGTTTGATGTAGTGCATATGGATCTCAATGTGTTTGGTTCTTTGCTTCTGAACTGGATCATTGCATATTCGAATGGTACTCTGATTATCATAGTAGATAGTAGTTGAGTATTCTGATTCGAAGCCACACTCTCCAAGTAACCCCTGCAACCATAAACATTCAGTTGCTGCATTTACAACTCCTTTGTACTCTGCTTCTGTAGATGGGAGTGCAATGGCACTCTATTTATTGCTTGACCAGCCGATTGGCCCTTTTGCAAGCATGACCACATATCCTGATGTTGAATTTCGATCTGTGCTATCACCTTCCCAATCACTATCAGTAAATCCAATCAAATCAAGATCAGATTTTGGTTTATAGAAGATCCCATGAGTCCTTGTTCCCTGAACAAAGTTAAGGATCCTTTTGGCTTCTTTCCAATGGATCTCATGAGGCTGGTCCATGTATCTTTAAGCCACACTTACTGCATAATAAATATCAGGTCTATTATGTGAAAGATACAACAAACATCCAATCACTTTCCTATACAGTGTATTGTTTACCATAGGTGAAGAATCAGCTTATTCAAGCTTCACTCCTGAAAGAAAAGGAGTCTTGCTTGGATTTCAATCATTCATTTTGAATTTGTTCAGAAAATCCAAGGCATACTTGGACTGATGCACTTTGATTCCATCTTTGGTTTGAGCACTCTCGAGTCCCAATAATTGGATCAATAGCCCCAAATCTGTCATGGAGAAGGCATGGTTCATTGCATCCTTCAAGGAATAAATTTCATCCTTTGAGCTTCATGTAATGAGAAGGTCATCAACATGTAAAAAAATGATCATTAATGAATCATTAATCAGCTTTAAATATACATTTGGATCTAACTTGCATCGAACAAAATTCAGTGATACCAGAAAGCTATCAATCTTGGCATACCAAGCCCTCGTGGCTTGCTTAAGCCCATACAATGACTTCTTTAGCCTGCACACAAGAGATGTGTTAGTAGAAAATCCTTGAGGCTGATGCATCTATATCTCTTTAGTGAGATCTCCATTCAGGAAAGCACACTTCACATCCATGTCATGTACTTACCATTGCTTTGAAGCTGTAATGGCTAAGGCTAGCCTGATGGAGTCCATCTTTGCCACTGGTGCAAAGGTCTCATTGTAGTCTATGACATGACCCTGTGAGTAGCCATTGGCTACCAATATGGCCTTGTACCTCATAGGTGAACCATCAGCAGCAAATTTCGTTTTGTACACCCACTTACACTGAACTAGCTTCCTCCCTGGGGGAAGATCAACCAGCTCCCAAGTGTTGCTCTTCTGGAGTGGGTTGAACTCTTCCTTCATGGTTTCTTGCCATCTTGGATCATTTGCTGCATATTCATATTTCTGTGGGTCTGATTCAACCACCAGATAGCATTTCTCAACAAACATAGGATCTTTCATGCACAGAGCACTCTCAAATTGAGATCTAGTCCTCCTAGGGTCATTAGGATTTCCAGCTAGTTCTCCAGCTGCATGAATGGTCTTGGCTGACCATTTTGGTCTTGTAGGACTGTTAGGATCTGTAATCAAATCATAATTATCAGAAATATCCAAATCAGCATGTTCAACTGTCTCTTCTCTTACATTCAAAGGTTCTGGTGGTGAAGACGATTCTCCAACTTCCACTGCTGCTAGGGGCTCTTCTTGAAAATGAACACACCTTTCAATGAAGGCTTTGTTTGTGCTCAAATTGATCAGCTTGTATCATTTTGAATCTTTAGAGTACCCAACAAATAGACATTATTGGCTTTGGGGCTGGAAATCCTTCCTCTTTTCTGTTGGAATTCTAGCCCAAGCCCTTGAGCCAAAAATCCTGAAATGGGTCACATCTGGCTTGTGCCCACTCCATGCTTTGAAAGGAGTCATACCATGAAGCTGTTTATGAGGCACCCTATTCTGGATATAGGCTGAAATTTTATAGCTTTGGCCCAATACTTTGGTGGCAAATTCTTAGCCTCCATCATGCAGGTTGCCACCTCTTTCAGTGATCTGTTCTTCCTCTCAGCAACACCATTCTACTGTGGTGTGTAAGGGATAGAATGTTGAATCTGAATACCTGCATATGAAAAATAATTGAATAAAATCAGAGTTGACATACTCAACACCATTGTCAGATCTTAGGACCTTGAGTTTCCTCCCAGACTGGTTTTCAACCAAAGCCTTAAAGACTTTGAAGAACCCAAAAACTTCAGACTTGTGTTTCAGGAAGTAAACCCAGCAATACTTGGAAAATTCATCTATGAATGTCAATGCATATTTGGCCTAAATCATTTACATATGAGGAAATGGGCCAGCAACATCACTGTGGATCAACTCAAGAGGTGCATAGGTTCTCTCATGACTAGCTCTCTCAAATTTATGCTCTGGGTGTTTTCCTAGGATGCAATCTTGACAAACTCCTTTGGAAAATTTAATCTTTGGTAACCCTATGACCATTTATTTTTCACTAATATCAGAAATATAATTGTATTTTAGGTGGCCAAATATTTCATGCCAAGCCTTTCTTGCCTCATTAGCATGAATCAGAAGAGTAGAGGGGTTTGAGTAGGGTAGGAAGTGTGAGAACATGTATACCTTCAAAGTATGATTTGCAACTCCTTTTGCAATGACTTTATCACTTGAGATGTCTGTGATCTCAACTTCATCAGGGGAGAATATGACCTTCTTTGGAGACCCTATGTGGGTCATCTGATACACTGATAAGAGGTTAGAGGAAAGACCTGGAACATACAACACATTGCTGAACTTACCATGGTCAAGATCAATCCTCCCTTTGCCCAAACTTTCAGTGAGAGAGTCATCTCCCAGTACTATTGGTGGACCTTTCAACATTTCAAGTGAGGTGAATGCCTCCTTGGTCAAAACCATATGTCTTGAAGCTCCAGAATCAATGATGAAACTAGGTGAGCTTGATGTGCCAGCAACCAATCCTTGAACTCTCTCTCTATCTTTTGAATTTAATCCTCCTTCCCTCTTGTTTGAGATGTCTGGAAGGGAGATACCATTCTTCTCCAGGAGTTGGGTCAGCATGTCTATTTTCTTCTTCATGCAGGAGCTTTCAGAATGATTGCCCTTACTGCAGTATGCGCACTTGCTCATTTCTCCTTTGTTCTTATTCTTCTGGGGGTTCTTCTTGGAACCTTGAGGCTCCTCTGGAGACTTGTTGTTGTCTCTCTTTTGCTCAGGTGGATTTTTATATTTATTCTTGCTTTTTGAATCCACCCTTGAATCTCCAGTAACTAGAGATTGCTCTTTGGATGGTTTGATGGTGCCCATCATCACCAATTTATCTTGTTCTTGTGTGAGAGATTCCATGAAATCTGCAAGGCTAGGCATATTCCAGGATCGAGCTGTCAACTTTATGGCATAGAAGGTCAAAAAAAACACTGAATAGTCAGGGCCAAGCTTCAATACTATGGCCAATACCAGCTGATGATCCTTCTTTTCGATCCCACATTGTTTTAGTTGCAAAACAGGTGCTTTGATTTTGGAAAAATAGAGTTGCAGGGATTCAAAGCTATTGGGACTCAGGGAGATCAATTCATTTTCAATTTGATGTCCCCTCATCTCATATGTATTACCAAAAATATCAACAAGCTTCTCCCATACTTCATTCAGTGATGTCAATCCATCAAGATGGAAAAGGAGGTCTCTGGATATGCTCAGACACAGGAGACCATAGGCATCATCCCTCATGTTGTGCCATTTTATCTTCTCTGCAGCTGCATTGGGCTCTACTTTTGTTGCCATAGTCACTCTATAGATTCCTTTCATTCTCAACAGTATCTCCATATCTACTTTCCATTCAAATAAGTTAAATGGAGTCAAGATGATCTTCTGAGATTGATCCATAGCTCAGAAATTGTCCTGTCAGCTAGCAGAATGCTCCTAGTCAATGATGTCGAACATGAAAAACAAATTGGAAGGAGAGAAATCAATATACAAAGGCTTTGATACCATGCAGAAATTGAACCCGGGTGTTAGAACAATTACACTCACAACAATTGCCAATTACACATGTAAATTACTCACAAAGGAGACTGCATAATGGAGCAGAACACTAATCTGTATTGAATAAGTGTACAATATCCAACCCTATTAAGTCATAGGATTCCAAAATAAATAATTACATGATGGATTTGAATGCATGAAGATGTCATTCGCATCTAGTCAAAAGCAGGCTTACTAAATCTAAGCAAATCCCCCATAGGTGCATAAAGCAGTTTCCGAAAGTGTCTAGGAGCTCACGAATTGAAAAAATAAATTAGGCAAGATAATAGTGGGTGGAAGGACAACTCATACATGCTTTTCATAGGATAAAAGAGTGGAGGATGTGGAGGACAAAAAACGATTTAACTTCACCTAGTCAAACTTTCCCAATTTCCTTAAAACTCAGAAAAAGAAGGTAATAAAGCAGAAAAAGTAGACATGCACTAGGGAGGCCAGGAATAAACAATATTTGATTCCAAGAGGTTTCCCAAGTGCTCCATGACTAAAATTTATCAATTTTTACCACTATGGATGTGTGCAGGACAACTTGCATAAGGTGGAATATGGAAACTAGGAAAATAAGACAAAAATTGGATTAATTAATGTCTAAGGTAGCTAACTATGGGTTGATTATTATAACACCCCCCATTAATCCTGAATTATGAGTAAAATATAAGAAAATTATAGGGCCTATCAACAAGGCTTAGTCACCCTTTACATACTGCATGTCCATTTAACCAAGGAAAGAGGAAAAAACCCAGTGGGAAACATCCTCCCTTAAACATGGATTGTAAAACAAAATTTGGAAATGTTGTCATCACTCATGCTTCACAGCATGATCAACAATCCCCAGCAGTGATTTGATATTGCTGAATGTCTTCTCACAATAAACTTTGGTGAAGATATCAGCTACTTGTTCTAAAGATGAACAAAACAGTAGGTGAATGGTGCCATCATGCACAAGCTGTCTGATGTAGTGCATATGGATCTCAATGTGTTTGGTTCTCTGCTTCTGAACTAGATCATTGCAGATTTGAATGGTACTTTGATTATCAAAGTAGATAGTAGTTGAGTATTATGATTCGAATCCACACTCTCCAAGTAACCCCTGCAACCATAAACATTGAGTTGTTGCATTTACAACTCCTCTGTACTCTGCTTCTGTAGATCAGAGTGCAATGGCACTCTGTTTCTTGCTTGACCAGATGATTGGCCCTTCTGCAAGCATGAACACATATCCTGATGTTGAATTTCAATCTGCATTGTCACTTTCCCAATCATTGTCAGTAAACCCAATCAAATCAAGATCACATTTAGCTTTATAGAAGATCCCATGTGTCCTTGTTCCCTGAACAAAGTTAAGGATCCTTTTGGCTTCTTTCCAATGGATCTCATGAGGCTGATCCATGTATCTTGAAGCCACACTTACTGCATAATAAATATCAATTCTAGTATGTGTAAGATACAACAAATATCCAATCAATTTCCTATAGAGTGTATTGTTTACCATAGGTGAAGAATCAACTTCTTCAAGCTTCACTCCTAAAAGGAAAGGAGTCTTGCTTGGCTTGTGATCATTCATTTTGAATTTGTTTAGAAAATACAAGGCATACTTGTACCGATGCACAATAGCCCCAAATCTGTCATGGAGAAGGCATGGTTCATTGCATCCTTCAAGGAGGCAATCTCATCCTTTGAGCTTCCTGTAATGAGAAGGTCATCAACATATAAAACAATGATCATTAATGAACCATGAATTAGCTTCAAATAGACATTTCTATCTGATTTGCATCGAACAAAATTCAATGATAGCAGAAAGCTATCAATCTTGGCATACCAAGTGCTGGGGGGTTGCTTAAGCACATACAATGACTTCTTTAGCCTGCACATAAGAGATGGGTTAGTAGAAAATCCTTGAGGCTGCTTCATGTATATCTCTTCAGTGAGATATCCATTTAGGAAAGCACACTTCACATCCATTTCATGTACTTCCCATTGCTTTGAAGCTGCAATGGCTAAGGCTAGCCTGATGGAGTAAATCTTTTCCACTGGTGCAAAGGTCTCATTGCATTCTATGCCATGAACCCATGAGTATCCCTTTGCTACCAATATGGCCTTGTACTTCAGAGGTGAACCATCAGTAGAAAATTTGGTTTTACACACCCACTTACACTGAACTAGCTTCCTCCCTAGGGGAAGATCAACCAACTCCCAAGTGTTGCTCTTCTAGAGTGAGATGAACTCTTCCTTCATGGATGCTTGACATCTTGGATCATTTTCTGCATCTTCATATGTCTATGGGTCTGATTCAACCATAAGATAGCATTTCTCAGCAAACATAGGATCTTTCATGCACAGAGCACTCTCAAATTGAGATCTAGTCCTCCTAGGGTAATTAGAATTTCCAGCTAGTTCTCCAGTTGCATGAATGGTCTTGGATGCCCATTTTGTTCTTGTAAGATTGTTAGGATCTGAAATCAAATCATCATTATTATACATATCAGAATCATCATGTTCAACTATCTCTTCACTTACATTCAGAGGTTCTGGTGGTGAAGAGGATTCTCCAACTTCCACTACTACTAGGGGCTCTTCTTGAAACTGAACACACCTTTCAATGAAGGATTTGTTTGTGCTAAAATTGATCAGCTTGTACCCTTTTGAATATTCAGAGTACCCAAAAAATAGACACTATTGGATTTGGGGCTGCAAAGCCTTCCTCTTTTCTGTTGGAATTCTAGCCCAAGCCCTTGAGCCAAAAATCCTGAAATGGGTCACATCTGGCTTCTTCCCACTCCATGCTTCGAAAGGAGTCATACCATCAAGGTGTTTATGAGGCACCCTATTCTATATATAGGCTGCATAGTTTATATCTTTGGCCCAATACTTTGGTGGCAAAGTCTTAGCCTCCATCATGCATGTTTCCATCTCTTTCAGAGATCTGTTCTTCCTCTCAGCAACACCATTATGTTGTGGTCTGTAAGGGATAGAATGATGCATCTAAATACCTGCATATGCACAATATTGAATAAAATAAGAATTGACATACTCACCACCATTGTCAGATATGAGGACCTTGAGTTTCCTCCCAGACTGGTTTTCAACAAAATCCTTAAAGACTTTGAAGAGGCCAAAAAGTTCAGACTTGTGTTTCAGGAAGTAAACCCAGCAATACCTAGAAAAGTCATCTATAAATGTCAATGCATATTTTGCCTGACTGATTGACATATGAGGAAATGGGCCAGCAACATCACTGTGGATCAACTCAAGAGGTGCAGAGGTTCTCTCGTGACTAGCTCTCTCAAATTTATGCTCTGGGTGTTTTCCTAGGATGCAAACTTGACAGACTCCTTTGGAAAACTTAATCTTTGGTAACCCTATGACCATTTATTTTTCACTAAGATCAGAAAGATACTTGTAATTTAGGTGGCCAAATATTTTATGCCAAAGCTTGCTTGCTTCATTATCATGAATCAAAAGAGCAGAGGGGTTTGGGTAGGGTAGAAAATGTAAGAACATGTATACCTTCGAAGTGTGATTTGCAACTCCTTTTGCAATGAATTTACCACTTGAGATCTCTATGATCTCAAATTCATCAGGGGAGAATATGACCTTCTTTGGAGACCCTATGTGGGTCATATGATACACTGATAATAGGTTAGAGGAAAGACCTGGAACATACAACACATTGCTGAACTTACCATGGTCAAGATCAATCCTCCCTTTGCCCAAACTTTCACTGAGAGAGTCATCTCCCAGTACTATTGGTGGACCTTTCGACATTTCAAGTGAGGTGAATGCCTCCTTGGTCGAAACCATATGTCTTGAAGCTCCAGAATCAATGATGAAACTAGGTGAGCTTGATGTGCCAGCAACCAATGCATGAACTCTCTCTCTGTCTTCTGAATTTGATCCTCCTTCCCTCTTCTTTGAGCTATCTGGAAGGGAGATGCCATTCTTCTCCAGGAGTTGGTTCATCATGTCTATTTGCTTCTTCATGTAGGATCTTTCAGAATGATTTCCCTTACTACAGTATGCACACTTGCTCATTTCTCCTTTGTTCTTCTTCTTCTGGTAGTTCTTCTTGGAACCTTGAGGGTCCTCTGGAGACTTGTTCTTTTCTCTCTTTTTCTCAGGTGGATTTTTAGCTTTCTTTTTTCTTTTTGAATCCACCCTCGAGTCTCTAGCAACCAGAGATTGGTATTTGGATGGTTTCATGGTGCCCATCATCACCAATTTATCTTGTTCTTGAGTGAGAGATTCCATGAAATATGCAAGTCTAGGCATTTTCCAGGCTGGAGCTATCAAATTTGTGGCATAGAAGGTAAAAAAAACACTAAATAGTAAGGGCCAAGCTTCAATAGTATGGCCAAGACCAGCTAATCATCCTTATTTTTGATCCCACATTGTTTTAGCTGCAAAAAAAGTGCTTTGAACTTGGAAAAATAGAGTTGCAGGGATTCAAAGCTATTGGGGCTCAGGGAGATCAATTCATTTTCAATTTGATGTCCCCTCATCTCATCTATATTTCCAAAAATATCAACAAGATTCTCCCATACTTCATTCGGTGATGTCAATCCATCAAGATGGAAAAGGAGGTCTCCGGATATACTCAGACACAGGAGACCATAGGCCTCATCCCTCCTGTTGTGCCATTTAATCTTCTCTATAGTTGCATTGGGCTCTGCTTATGTTGCCATAGTAACTCTATAGATACCTTTCTCTCTCAATAGTATCTGCATCTCTTCTTTCGATTGAAATAAATTAAAAGGAGTCAAGATGATCTTCTAATATTGATCCATAGCTCAGAAATTGTCTCGTCATTCAGCAGAATGCTCCCAGTCAATGATGTAAAACCTGCAAAACAAATTGGAAGGACAGAAATAAATCTATGAAGGCTATGATACCATGTCTAAATTGAACCCAGGTGTTAGAACAATTACACATGCAAATTACTCACAAAGGAGACTGAATAATGGAGCAGAACACTAATCTGTATTGAATAAGTGTACAATAGCCAACCCTATGAAGTCATAGGCACCCACAATAAATAATTACATGAGGGATTTGAATGCATTAATATTCCATTCGAATCTATTCAAAATCAGGCATACTAAATCTAAGCAAATCCCCCATAGGTGCATAAAGCAGTTTCCAAAACTGTCTAGGAGCTCACGAATTGGAAAAATAAATTGGGCAAGCTAATAGTGGGTGGAAGGACAAATCATACATGCTTTTCATAGGAGAAAAGAGTGGAGGATGTGGAGGACAAAAAACAAGTTAAGTTCACCTAGTCAAACTTTCCCAATTTCCTTAAAACTCAGAAAAAGCAGACATGCGCTAGGGAGGCCAGGAATAAAGCAGATTTCCAAGAAGTTTCCCAAGTGCTCCATGACTCAAATTTAGCAAGTTTGACCACTATGGATGTGTGGAGGACAACTTGCGTAAGGTGGAATATGGAAACTAGGTAAATAAGACAAAAATTGGATTAATTAATGTCTAAGGTAGCTAACAATGGGTTGATTATTCTAACAGGACCCTTCTCATACTATAAGACACACCATTGCAATATTTCATTGGGTCCAATTTTATATAAATGTCCATCGATTAGTTTAAAATCAGAGGCTTTTACAACCAACTGTTTCTTTTGGCTAGTCGACATGTCTGCTGGAGTGACACCAGCAGACAAAAAATAAATAATTGGCACATAGTGATCATCTGCGATGTCAATCCAAAACAATTGTGCATCTGGAGAACCATCATCAATATTGGTTGGTTCTTCACCATTCACAATATCTGACAGATGATCCGGGCCAGCATTCAACCGTCTCGACTTTACCACTATTTCAAAATCAAACTCCTGAAACAAAATAAACCAACTAGAGATTCTCCCCCACAACATAGGATTATTGACTAGGTATTGTAAATAATAATGATCAGTTAACATCTTGAAATGTCCACCCAACAAATAGTGCCTGAACTTTTGCAGAGCATAAACCATCACCAGGCCTTCCCTTTCGGTCATGGCATAATTTCGTTCAGCAAATGATAAATTTCTACTGGAATAGGCTATTGGATGATCCAAGTTTCCTTCTCCTGGCTGTGCAAGAACAACCCCTAGCATAGCAAAATAAGCATTAACATGCACATGGAATTCTTTATTCCAATTCGGGAAAACTAGTGTTGGCGCAGAGGCCATCTTGGCCTTCAGAGTTTTGAGGCTTCCTTGACATTTTGGAGTCCATTCAAACACACCGTCTTTCTTTAATATCTTTTCCATGGGAGTGTTAATCGTAGTGTATCCTATGATAAACTTGTGATAGTAGCCCATATGTCCGAATGTTGCCCAGAGCATATTTACATTCATCGGCAGTGGTAAACTAAGGATTAGTGCAATCTTCATTGGATTGACCAATTGACTTTATTTGCATACAATGTGCCCAAGTAGCATGCCAAAGGGTGCACAGAAAATACATTTTTTTGAATTTATTGCAATCTGGTGCTATCTACACCATTCCAGCATCAATCGCAGATTGTTCAGATGGTCTCTAATCAGGCCATAGATGGTCCAGTCATCGATATATACCTGCAGGAATTTTTGAATAAAATATTTAAATACAGCAACAACTACATGGGAGAATACATCAGGTGCATTCTTTCACCCAAATGGCATGATGATATATTGGAAACAGCCCCACTCAGTGACAAAGGTAGTCTTATAGTGATCCTCCTTCGCAATCCATATCTGGTGGTATCTTGAAGATCCATTTGTGAACGAATATATCTCCTGGCCTCCTACACCTTCCAGGACATCATCTATAAAAGGGTTCAGGAACAGATCACGCACACATGCATCATTCAACTTTTTCAGATCAAAACAAATGCAGATTTCACTAGTCTTCTTGTCTTGGACCACCATCGGGCTTATCCACTGGGATTATTCTACAAGTTCAATTATCCCATCATTGATCATCCTATCAATATCAGCTTTCACGCGATCCTTGTATCATAGGTTTAGTCTATATGGCCTCTAGCGGACTGGTTTTCCATTTGGATTGAGTGGAATATTCATTTCCCCCAAGTCGTCGAGTATCCCCTTCATCTTTGCAAATCGAGTTGGGAAAAGGTCCTGGAATTCATGCAGTAGATCTGTGATTTTGGTCATCACCTCTTCGCCCCGATAGTCTCCGACATTAGCAAATTTTGGATTTTATACCGACCCAATGTTAACTTTCTAGATTCTCAATAGCTGATTCATTGAGTCCATCGGTATGTCAGGAGATGTGACACCATGGCTTCCTTCAGACTCTGGAATATTAACATTCTGCAGCTCATCATCATCTTTAGGTTCCTTGGACAAGTTGTAGTATGTCATCATGGATTAGATGGAGAAATTTGCATGAGGATCAACGGGGTATGCAATGGGGATGAATTTTAGTACTACATCATGGATAATGTGTAAATCATTACATACCTCAAGGTTTGCATCTTGGAAGCTAAATATTTGCACAAAGAAAACTGACAACTCCTCCCAAGTGGTAATGGTTCTACGCAATTATCTTGCTACATACCAAAATCTTGGCATCTCTTCTAGAGTATGAACAAAAGTGTGAACCCACTCATCTCTTGGTTGCAATGTCCATAATGTCTGAAACTTGATGAAATGACTGGTGGCGTCATTTCGTCCATCATATCTCCCATCATGATAAACCTCTACATCACCAAAGAATACCATCATCAATCTGTGGCACTACTCCCAGTCATGGATTGTCTATTTGTTTGTTTCCCACTATCGAGTCGAAGTAGCCTTCAGTGCTACATCAAGAGCTAGTATCCTCTACGGTTCAAACACCTTCTCTTTGAATACCTAAAAGAATTATGATAGCCCTTGCAGTCCTTCATAAATAAGCAAGTCGACTGTCTTAGTTGCAACATGTTGAAGAGACTGGGTAATCAACCTGCATTTTTTGAATGATATTTCATGCAATCGATTCTACCAATTTTCTAGAACATCTTCAAAATCAGATGATGTGGAACTTGTGCTTTTCCATCCAAGTTTACCATAGATAGTAGGATGGATATATTGCTCGTAAATGTTATAATCATGATCCCAAATTCTCCTGACTTCATCATTTATAGGTTTGATATATCGCAACCCTTCCTCAGGGTCCATAGGAGCAATGACCCTAACATCCTAGTTTTCAAATGTCATAATACATTTTTTGATGTTGATAATGTGAATGCTATCATTATCCCATCCAATCCCTAGCATCGCAGAATAGGAACCACCATCTTCTACAACTTCTATCACGTCAAATTCAACACGTGTTTTCATACCTTCAATGTTGACAACCAAGTTTGAAACATGACTAATGGGATGAACCTTTTCTTGGTTTGCTAAATGCAGCTATACCGGTGACCATCCCAATGTTGGATTTCCCATAATTTGCCAAGTTTTCTTTGTTAGTATGTTTTCATCCGATCCAAGATCCAAAATGACTGATTCAAACTCATAATCTCCAATTTGAATATTTATCCTCATCTCCTTGCCGATCGTCCTTTTTTGCAAGGAATTCACAGTAGAATCCTTCACTATTTTATCCAGGAGATACAATAATGTCTCAAGCTCGACAAGGGCATCTAAGTCCCTTGCCACCGATAGACAACTCTCAATGAACTTGCGTAGGGTACCATGCTTCCGCGATGGTCCTTCTTATGCAGAGGGGTCAAAAGCAAAAGGCATATCAATGATTGGTAGCTTACTAGGATTTCTCCCAATTACATCCTTTGCATCAAAGAAGTTATCTTTCTCTATCACAACATCAAATGCGACCTTATTCTTACCAGCAAGCCAAACTTGTAGCCATGGTCTATCATATCTAGTTGTTGCACCGGCGTGAGTGACAATCCCCACGTCAACATCCTTCATCTGCGGCTCATCCTGAATAGTGGAAAATGTCAATCCCTGGTTTAAGTTCAAAGGCATGTTCTGATGCACCAATTGATTCATTGATTGGATCTGTTTCTGAGGCAGGTTCTAAGTCTAATTCTATGGTGGGACCTGGTTATGCATTATTGGATAGTTCTATACTTGGAATGCAGGATGATTGTGATTTTGCGCATTGTGTAACTGAGTAATTTGTCCCACCTACCATTTTGCAATCAATTGAGGGAAACTTTCAACATTATGATTAATGGATGCACAGTATGTGCACTGCGCATGAGGGAAATCCCTCTAGTAATATCCAAATACCCCGCAGGTGTAGCACTGGATTACTTCACGACCTTGTCCTCCTCCATGGTCAAATCCTCCTCCTTAAACTTTGAACACTCCACGGAATCCTCCTTGGACTCCTCCTTGCTGATACTGCGGTTGGTTCATTTGTTGCTATGGTGGTTTAGGTTTCTACTGGACATAGTGCACTACTTGAACATATTGTGGCTGATTATACTCTAGTTGCGGTGCCTGGTTATACTGTGGTTGTACCACCATCTGCGGCTGTGGTGTGAACTATGAATACACTATAAACTATTGATGTGGTTGCGCAGGGACAAACTGTAACAGAGGCGGTGGAGTATATGGTACCTTTGCTACTGGTCATACTACTTGCAGCTATGCTTGCACTGTCTAGGGATCCTCCCCTTCCATGAAGTACAAATCATATTTCCTTTCCTAGAGAAAATCATAAGCACAACAATTGTTTTCGTCATGTCCAACTGACTGAAAAAATGTACAGTACAAACTTTCTTCTTTGGTAACCATCTTCTGCATGTAATCATAGTTCTCATGTCGATTCCCATAGACCCAACAGATGCGACACCATGGTGCACTAGCACCATTCAATGGATTGGGGGATCTTGACAGCAAATAACTCGAAAACGTTGGGTAGGTATCCTTGGTATGTCCGCTTGCATGGTAACAGGTGCACCAAATATCGTCACAACATTCCTTGGCCTTTTTGATGTCTTGCAATTGCAGTGTCAAATTGGCCAACTGCGCCTGAATTTGATTCATTGCAATGGTGGTTCCTCCTACTGGTGATGCCTCCAATTTCATCGTGGTCTCTAGAAACTCGCTCTGCGTTGCAATATTTTGCTACATTAATGGTTGTTGGATATGAGGGAGAAGTGCCACGATAAAATATTCTTTATGCTGAATGTCACTCATCTCAAAACTGACCCTAGACATCAATGTCTTATATTGCTGATCAAAATCCCAAATTGTTTCATTGGGGAATTTTTTGATCTCTTTTAATTCAGTAATGTACTAAGCTTCAAACTTTGACTTCTTAAATTCCTCAAATAGCCCTATTCTGATTACATCCAATGTTTTCGCAGTACCTCCCTTAGGCACCTGTGTGAATGTCATAAACCATTCCAATGTGTGGCCCCTCAGAGTAGTAGCTAGCCGACTTTTCTTGACATCATCATCAATAGTTCGTATAGTAGTCCAGATCACTTCACATAAGAACAAGTACTGATTTGGATCGTCGGTGTCATTTCCATTGAATATCTGAAACTTCATTTCATCTCTTTCCATTCTGGACCTTCTTCCTGCTGCTGTTGCTATACTACTAGACTGTTGTTGACACATCGGGCAAGTCAACATAGAATGCATGGTCCTTCCTTGTGATGGAGTAGTGCGTGGAGGAGTAGGCATGTTACTGCTAGCGTTCAATCTTGTTGTTATTCTGGGTGTAGCCTGGGCCTGTATGTCCTCATATTCATAAAAAGGTCACTTCATCCTATGTGGTTGTTCTTCAGGGCATCACACTTCAACTTCAATAGGACATTCTCCTTTCCTCTGTGTCTTTTCTCAAAACCTTGCTCCTTCCCTTGTACACCACTTGTTTCTTCGATGACCTTTACATTCTCCTCAGACCTCATGCCCATATACCCATTATTTCCTTATGAATTTCCACCCTTTCTGCCGCAGTGCCTACATACCCTGCACACCAGAGTTCCACTACTCTTGGTCCATCTTTAGGATAACATTTTCATAGACTAGTTTCTTAATCAACAATTTCAGCAACAATAAGAACCTTCCCTATGGTCCACTAAAAAAATCCCTTTCTGCTTCACTAAAATATTTATTGGTATCAATGAAAAAGTTAGTGATATATCCTTCTAAGACACTATCCAACCATACCTCGACTGCCCGCAATGCCTTGTTACTAGTTTCTTATAGCTCTTGGATCAATTATGGGGTTTAGGATGTTGGCTCTCCTCCTTGAAAGTTTGTCTTTTTCTTAGAGAAATTTTCCAACCATTCATGCAAGAGCACAAGAAATTCACAAAAGAACCATTCATTAGGACTATCATGGATATATCTATCCAATTAGTGGCTTGTCGACACCTTAGGATTCTTGTTTTCATGTTCAGCAAATTCCGACAACTTTAGATCAAACCATCCCACGATCTCTGATCGAGTTGGATGCAAAAACATATCCCCCTATTATTTGCAACTCGGTCCCAGAAACAAAACCATTTGTTGGAGAAACCCAGCAACAAAGCTTCGTCAATAGGGGTTCCCACTCTGTCGACGCCCTGCAGCACAATCTCTTGAGCACTGCCCCAGACAGGTTTTACCCGCCCAACAACGCCTACGGAGAATATGAGGTCTCACCCGAGGCGTTCAAGGGAGAGTTGTCAGAACTGAGTTTCCAACAGTGGGAGAGGAGGATATGGGGATCCGATAGAGGGACATCATAAGTTATGCAATCATCACACAGTAATATCATGGCATTATTCATAGCACATCAAACAGCTATGGAAACACATGTTTCATCAACATAAAAGCAACAAATCTCATTGATGTAGTAGAAAGATAATGAATCAAATATATACTATGTCATTGTAACAAAACAAAGCCGCAGCTTCATAACGGATCTATGACAATAAAGGATTAAACCAAACTCATCGCATCATATTAACCTTGCGCAAATGTACTGCATTACATGATTCTTCTCCAAAACTAGATACTGCATACATTAGGAAGAAACCTATATAAGATCATAGTTAAGACAAACAATTCTCTGAAAAGCAAATCGCACAAGATCTTATCCCATACAATAACACATACAATCTCATACAATCACTCACAACAATTGCTTCCTCTTACTACTCTCTACCCTCCTACCAATTACCCCAAAATATATCTATAAATCGGCTTATGCCTTTACATCAAGGGTCCACTACTAACTGACTTCTAACCAATGCTAACCTATTTCCACAAAACTTGGTAAAAATATACATAAAATATTCAAAAAGCATTTATTTTTCCACTTATCGTGCCAATTTTCACTTGTGTGGTACTGCATGAGCTTGCGCAACTTCCGTGACACTGCGCAACTCACTTGCCCCAAACCCCTTGCCAACAAATGGCCACTAGCTGGTGCATTTAATGTTTATTGGAAATTGTGGTAGCCCCAAGCTTATGGCTTGTGAACACAATGGGTTTTTCATTTGCAAGGTTTGAGTTGGGGTTTGGTCTTGCTCTACATAGGGGAAATTGATGTGACCTCCATTCTCACGAAGGTAAGATCTCGGTTGTTTTATCAATAATTATATATTTTTACATTGATGCACTTGATTGTTGTCATGCTTCTCATCAGTTTTGTGGATGGTTGCAGGTGTTGGGGTCTCTGGAGTGGGTCATGGCTCAAAGCTTGTCGTCAGTTCCTGTATGATGGAAATTATGAACGGTAAGCCTTCAAACAAGCCAATGCTTGTTCTCTCTTGACCCAACTGAGTGATGTCTTCACTGTTTGGTGTTGGGGTTTCACTACGACGTTTAAAATTCACCTTCGGGCATGTAATACCCAGACTTGGGTTTTAATTCAATGTTTCAATGGATTTTTCCATGGAGTGAAATTGCAATTCTTCTGGTTCTATGTATAAATTTTGGGTTTGTATTGATAAAATGGTTTGGGCCTTTGAGCCAAGGGATGCACCATTGCCTGCAATGGTGCCAAAGCCCATTAGCATGCCCGTATACACTTCATTTTGGCTTCACAAGGGACTGTGTGGAGACACTCCAATTCGTTGTGCTGTGTATGATGTATATACTATGCGTTTATAATAAATGACCCATGTTATTTTTCTTACTGTGTATTTAATGTGAATTCTATGTTAATGGTTCATTGACAGAGCTTTAGGAACATGCATAGGCCTTTGTGCAAGTTTATGTAGTTGAGTAATTTTAATCGGCTGTAATTGGTGAACATCGTGGGTTTGAAAGACCAAGTCGTGGATGGATTGAGCGTTCCCCATCGTGGCCGCAATAGTTCTATGGTATCGTTATTGTAGATAATTTAATGATTAGTTTTAAGGATGATTCGTTAGCAGAGTATTTGGTTATATAAATCATATTATGTAATTTGATTTTGGAGTTGTCGTAAATTAGGTGAATGTTATGCATAGCATCTGTTGGTTATTTAATATTATGAGTTGGTGGGTTTTATAGAATCCATGGTTATATGCCCATGATGGCATTCCTTGTTCTTTTTAGACTATAAATGGACTCTGTTTATTTAAATGTTGGTCGAGGCCATGCTATAGCGTAATCCCAGTTCTCTTCATCAGGATGGTGGTGGTTTAAAAATTGTTGCCCACATACATGTTATGTATAGCATGGCCATAGTGTGTATGCAAACGAAACCCAATAGTGTTTGACTCTATTTGGATATTAATGTGAGGAGTTTTATTTTAATTAATAAGAGGAGGCTAGGCTTGTATTCCAACAGGATTTGATTCATGTCTCTATTTGTAATACATGGGTTTATAATATGATTTCGATGTTCTTTAATATGTTATCTGTAACGTGTTGATGAGTTATGTAATTTTTTTAATGGATTATGTATAAATGGAATTTGGTTGTTTAAGATAGAATAGATAGAAGTGTGGGTGCTTATATATATATATATATATATATATATATATATATATGTATGTATGTATGTATGTATGTATGTATGTATGTATGTATGTATGTATGTATGTATGTATNACGGAGATTTTATATAGGACCACATGGATGGTCACGATGCGTCCTCTGCTTGTGTAGTTATGATGATGTTATTTTAATAAAAAATGATTTTCTATTTAGTTTATAGTTAATAAGATAGACCTTGTGATATCTTAATGGTTTATTTACTCTTGATTAAGTTTATATTCTAGATCTGTTACTAAGATACTTATATTTAGTATTTTTGGTTTGTTTGTTGAGATGCATAACTAGATCATAATTCCTTTATTGGTACTTGAGGTTGAAGTTAGTAATTATATAAAAAAAATATATGAATTCCTACTTCTGAACTAGTTAGAAATAAATTTAGAGAAGCCTCTGTTGACAAATGAAATATGTCAGCAGAGTAATCAGCCTAGAGGGCGATTACTTAGTTACTAAAAATCAAACCCTTGTTTACAGTAACAAAATATGAATATTGAATGAATACAGAAACAAACTTAAAGATGCAATACTAGTTATATACATCCTATGATAACATTCACCAACCAAGGGTATATTTAAGAAATAAAAACCCTAGCAGAGTAACTAGAAAATCAAATACATAGAGTTAGGAGATACATTGAAATCATTTACCTAACATATCCATTAATTAATCTAGAAAATAGAAATAGGCAGTTTAGGTTTAAAATCTAAGAAATGTAACCCTAGGAGATAGGGGCATAACCATGATTTCTAGGGTTAGAAATATATATATAACATTTACATAAAGAAACCAACATTTACCCTAGAAATGAACTTGACATACTAAGAATTCATACATGTAATTTTATGAATCTCCTTTAATGGTTGAACCTGCACACTTTTTAAATAACCAGCATTAACAATTTAAGACAGATCTGACCTCTGATTTTGATGACCAAATCACTTTGGAACTACCATGTTCCTCCCAACCATGACTTGGAACTGTTCCAAGTTTTAATACGGATCCCCCCGAGCTAGAATCCAACATGCAAGTAGCTTAGAGCTCCTAAGGTAAGGTTTTCCTATCTGGCGTATCAGATCTGGGTCGGTTCTCCTTTTCCTTGTAGGAAATGTTTCTTCAAGAATTTACTTGAGAGAAAATAGGTGGAAAAATGACTCCTCTTATTAGAATTATTAATCCTCCATTGTCCAATTTGTTCATATGTCTATATCAGGAGTCATGTATAAATCGAGAGTGCATCCAGTCTATTTTTAGTCACTGGAACCATTGGGTCCACTTGGCCTAATTGGGGCACATGTTTCAGTTACTAAAGTTTGGGGAATAGTAATTGAGGCCTATTTCCATTGATTTCACTTGCATCGATCAACTTAGGAGCCTCCTAGACCAATCCCTACAATTTAGGAGCCACTAGGAGTGCTGATACCAGCCAAGGTCAGTTGAGTTGAGGTGGTGACTAGTCAAGTTAAGTTAGGTGTCAGTTACATTCAGTTCTAGTCCTCTACATTCAGTTAGAACTAGGTTTGCATGGCTGCATGCAGGAGGGCCACATTTCTCACATACCACAGTCAGTTAGCCTTAGTCAACATTGAATGTAACACTTGAGTTGTCTTTTAGAACTCAGAGGAACTTTGGTGATGATTTAGACAATGTTAGTTAACCATTGAGTCCTCCAATAATGATTTAGAAAAGGTCTTATTTACCTACAGTTAAGTAGAGTGTAATCAATTCAAATTTCCTCATGTGGATTCAAATTGCTTGTGGCTATTTAGCCATTTTAATTCATTGTAATTATTATCTAATTGCTTTTTTATTAATGAAATCATTCACAGTTGTAAGCTATTTTGCACTGTTTCATTCTTAAATTGTTGAGTAAATCGTGTGATCTATTTTGTGAGTTGTGTGTTTTTCTATATATCTATGTGCTCAATTTATATTGTATTAGAGCCTCAAAAGACAAGGCACCTCTCCTCCTTATATCTCCAGCTAGATCATTTTTTTTGAGCAATTTGCTCCATTCCTACTCTACAACAAAAGCATAAGGTTTATCACTTAATACCCCAAGTTAAGGAATTATTGATCAAGCTTGCTATATAAATTATGTTGGGTGTGATGAAAACCTAAAATGTGCAGGTATTCAACCTTACTTTGTATGTTTGATTGTGTGATAGGTTATCATCTCTTCTCACAGCATTCGCTACAAGCATCCCTTTCTTCTCATTGCATTCACTACAGCATCTTAGTCCTCCTCATTTCATCCAAAATAACTCATTCAGTACAGCCTCTATCTCCCTTCAACTATCACCATTGGAAGGAAGACATGGAGGTACTACTCCGCACCAAGAAGCTCTTCAGAATCGCATAATAAACAGAGGCAGTGCTAGTTTTATATCATGACAAAGAAAAGTACTGGAACAAGATTGATGAAGCTCATGGATACTTATTCTCCTCAGTTTCTTGGGATCTTCGTTTCCACATCCAAGGTTTGAAGACTCCCAAGGAGATTTGGGACAAGATTTCCTCCTTATTTGACAAGTAGGATGAGATTAGGGTCCATCATCTAGAAAATGATCTAATCACTCTTAATCCATTCAACTTCAAATCACTGAATGAATTCTTCACAAAGTTAAAAAACCTGATATATCAATTGAAGCAATGGAAATTGGAGAAGGATGAACATGAGCTCATCCTTGAAATTATCACAAAGCTTAATTCAAACTACTCAGTCTTTGTATTAACCTTCCAAACAGTAAGGCTCACCACTCCAAATTTGAAGATTCCCACTCTTGATGCCTTCATCCAATATCTCTCACTTCTGAGAATGATAAATTGATCCAAATGGGGATCATTCAATCTCACAAAGATCAAGTTCTAGTTGCAACAGAAGATAAGGTAGCAAATGATAAAGGGAAGCAAAGAGATGAGTCTCCTGTGAAGAAAGAGAATTCAAAGGAGCCTTCAACTTCAAAGAGAAGTAAGAAGCATAATAAAGGAAAGGTCCTCTGCTCTTACTGTGGAAGGGGATTTCATTCAAAGATCTCATTTATGAGAAGACAACTTGATGAAATGGCTCCTCTTTTGAAGAAACATAACATTTATGCACCTGCTAGTGCAAGGAAGGATGACTCTGAAGAAAAAGATGAATATTAGCAAAGGAAAGGCCATCCATTGAAGGCTTGCTTCTCATCAGCACATGTCTTCATCATTGATTTTGGAGATTCCAACCATATGGCTGCATACAGAGAATAATTATCTTCTTTTCAGTCCTTTGATGGTCCTAATATTCAGATGGGAAATAATAGTAAAGTCCCAACAAAAGGGAAGGTTCAAAGATGTGCTATTTGTTCCTTCCCTAACTTCAAACCTGTTATCTGTCTATCAGATGACTCATACTGGATCTCCAAAGCAAGTGATATTTGGTCCTGACTCAATGGAGATCACAGATATCTCTTTTGGGAACATCATAGTGAAGGGTGTTTCAAATCATGCCTCAAAAGGATATGATTTCTCACATTTCATGCCTCCTTCAAAACCAGTGCACTCTCAACAACCACTTGCAAGGGAAGTTAAAATCATTGCATCTACTTCTTTTGCAGCTTCTGCTAGTATTGCAAATCCATCTTTATTAGTTTATGAGATTGGGATTTAGGGTGATTTTGATCTAGATTCAATCCCTAATATGAAAGTGGAAGCTAGGAAGATGACTAGAAACTGACCTAACACTCATAAATGAAAGACCCTTGCGCTATGCCATGCAATATTACCTCCTTCAGAGAGATGCAATATACTCCCTGTAAGATGCTACATGGCAAGGGCTCAGCCTCACTACATTCAAAAGAATAGATGTGATCATGCACCTCTTCATCTAGCAAGAGACAAAGGTTACATTCCTCCTTCCTTCCATCATCAATTTTGGAGAAGAAGGAGAAGTATACATGACAGGCCCCAGAATACTTGTGCACAACAAACCATGCATGCTGCTTTGCTACCTCAAGTAGATGAAGACTAAAGCAACATATTTTCAAGTTTTTCAAACTTGAGACCTGATTCTACCTACTTAGATAGAGGGGGGATTTTTTCTGATGTGGTTTTTTCCCCAGCTCCGTGTATTAAGAACTTACTTTATTTTACTTGATGTAATGGATGACCTATTGTCTTGGTTACCAAGGCCCACATATTTTCCAAGTTATCATTCAAGGGGGTGTTAGGATTATTAATCCTCCTGTCTCCAATTTGGTTATATATCTAAATCAGGAGTCATGTCTAAATCGGGAGTCCATCCAATGTATTTTTAGTCACTAGCACCATTCAGTCCACTTCGCCTAATTGGGGCACATGTTTCAATTACTAAAGTGCAGGGAATACTAATTGAGGCCTACTTCCACTTATTACACTTGCATGCATCAATTTAGGAGCCTCCTAGACCAATCACTACAATTTAGGAGCCACTAGGAATGTCTATACCAACCAAGGTCAGTTCAATTGAGTTGGTGACTAGTCAAGCTAAGTTAGGAGTCAGTTACATTCAGTTCTAGTTCTCTACATTCAGCTAGCGATAGGTTTTCATGGATGCATGCAAGAGGGGCTCATTTCTCACCTACCAAAGTCAGTTAGCTTTAGTAAGCACTGAATGTAACACTTGAGTTGTGTTTTAGAACTCCGATGAACTGTGGTGATGATTTAGACAAGGTCAGTTGACCATTGAGTCCTCTGATAATGATTTAGACAAGGTCGTATTTACCTACAGTCAAGTAGAGGGTGATCAATTTGAATTTCCTCATGTGGATTCGAATTGCTTATGGATATTTATCCATTTTACTTCATTCGAATTATTATTTAATTACTTTTTTATTAATGAAAGCATTCACAGTTGCAAGACATTTTTGCACTGTTTCATTCTTCAATTGCTAAGTAAATTGTGTGATCTATTTTGTGAGTTGTAAGTTTGTCTATAGATCTATGTGCATAATTTATACCTCTAATGATAGATCAAAAAACCCAAGCCTTTACTTGGATTGAGTCTTTATAGACACACTTTTCATTCAAAGGGATAGTTAAATCAAGAAACCTTTGTTTCTTGATTTAACCATTTTCAATGAATTTGGGTAATTATTAATATTTCAACTTAGGAACTTTCTTCTAGATCCTAGTTAGAATTTTAGGTTTTGGGCTATTTATTATCTTTTAATAATAAATAATAATTGATGGAGCTTCTTCTTCTTGTTTCATTTATTTATATTATCAATACATTTAATTCTTTATACATACCATGTATAAAGTACATAATAATATAACATTTTGTTAACAATGTCTTTCAGCATCATATACCATGATCCCTAGACTTAATGACACTTATTCATTAAGGTCAAGCAGGGAGATGGTTTAGGTCTACTAGGCTAGGAAATTCTAAACATCCTTCCATGTTGGATTCCGCTCATATAATGTGGTAGCTCTTCAGTACTTTTATGAGAATACATAAATTCAAAATTACATTTAATCACTTATAAATAAGTATGATGAGATCAATATTTTTCTCAAGTCGTTTTCACTCAAAAGTTATTAAATTCTTTTCAGTAATCCATAGCGCTTACTAGAGCCCATACTCAAATCCTATATCAGGAAGTTAAAAACATAGTGCAATTCTAGAGCTTTCTCTCAACACTAAATGCTAGGATGGATTTGTACGATACACCTATGGATACAATGGCTAAGGATCCGATGCTCTAGACCTTATGCTCAACATCAACATGGAAGGATCTAGGGATTATTCCCAACAAATCCAATTATATTTTCATGTGTTCCAAAGCTTCTCGCTCAACACAAAACATCTCGTCAATCATGTGCTTGAGGGTCCACGCCCAACACAAACAAACATATACATATATAATGAATAATTAGCTTATGCCCAATATATAAAAAAATGTCATCATGTTCATATGCAGTGGGGTCTTCAACCCAATATAAAAATTAAACATCAAGATAATCATCATAATCAATAGGCACATGCCTATAAGTGTTAGGTCCAAAATTCGGGATATTACATGATACTTTTTAGTTCTCGAGAAAAAAACAAAAACGAAGACAATCTCATAAACGATAGATCTTGAAAATGGAAAATAAATTCTTTGAGATAGATTCAAACATTCATGACCTTGTATCAACCCCTCTCACTATTGGAAGAAAAGTTGTAGCATACCAAAAATTGAAAAATAAATATTTATTGTTTATTTCAGCAAAAACATTATGTTAATTTTTATTGTAAAGTTTATGACCAAGTGGGTGAAGGATGACTCTAATTAAAGAATTATTTATTTTAATAATTAATAAAAGGAGACACCTATTCAAGGGATACTGTTAAATGAGTGTTCACTAGCCACTATGAGGAAGTAGTAGTTGTAGAAGGTTGGTTGACAAGTGGAAACACTAGCATTCACTTTCTAGCTGTTGCAAGAGCATAATCCCTAAAACATTGGTCATGTTCCCTAAGAGGGGAAACTGAGCTGGTGTCTCATTAAATTCCAAAACTGACCCAAAGACCTAGGAAATATTATATAAATCATCAAATCGACCAGAAGGCTCACTACTCATTCTAATTGTGGAGAGAATGAACTTTATGATTGCTATAAACTAAAAGTTAGGCACACAAAGAATTTGATGAGGGGATAGCTAAAGTGGTTTGCCGAGTTAAGTCTACGGGTGAGTGATGGGTTGTAGAAGTGTGCTGTGTAACATATATCTCTATCCTAGTGGTGCAGGGAGCAAGCTCGGGGGTCCTAAGGAATTGATTTGGCTATTTCATGAAAGGTTGGGTGGAACAGTCTGCCTTGCGTGTTAGTCCCTTCTCTGAAATATATCGAGGTTTGAACGTAATATCTGCAATAAGTTATTTATTTATGTTTAAATAAGATGAGATAATTTTCCATGTGGTTATATTTAAATGAATTTTATTCAATGATTAGTTGGTAATGTATTTGCATAGAGATTGACTCGAAAATAATTGATTTTAAAAATTATCTCTTGTATTTTCCCTCTCATTGAAGTGGCATACTCTAGTACAAGAAGATATGAAATTATATTCAATAGTAGTATCAAAATGAATGAATAAATTTGTATATTCAGAGCATAGAAATGATATATATTCTATTTACAATCATAGAAGTTACACTTCTTAATTCAAAGGTTAAACATTTTAATGAAATCAGGTTTTCATTATAGTACAAGTATAGGAACATAAAGTAAGTGTATAGTCCTATTATTTCATGTGCTTAGTATTTCATGTTCTTAGTAAGGTAATCATTATTCTTAAACACATTGAATTCTAACTACATAAGAAACTAAATGGATAGATCTAAACTTATTCTTATTTTATAATATGCACTCTAAGAATTAAATTGGTTTTTCTAAATCAAACTCTAGTCTTATTCTAGTGTTGGAGACATTTACCACAATACACACTCATTTTGGTCAAATTGGCCTAGTTAAACCACTATCCTAAGTATTATTGAAATTAATTCACATCAGTGGAGCATTAATTGACATCATCCAGTCACACCCACACCTACCTTCAGTCAAGGAGGCTAACCTAGCCTTATCCTACATTTGGGGAGGCTAACCGGAGCACTCCAGGGGTGATCTGAGTGATATTAATGCACCTAATTGCTAACTGATGGTTACAATCAGTTAGCAGGGTAGTGAATGCACCTCTTTTCATTTAATTTATTATTTAATGATTAATTAATGAACTGGAGTCAACAAGGGCGCCTCCATCAACTTCTAATGTTCAGTTCAACTTCAGTTAACCTCATCGGGGTTCATTGGAGTCATTGAAGCACTAGCACTTGATGGTTGGCTTGATATGACATGTGTCTGATCTATTTTAGTTGAGACTCGGTCATTTATTGCACTTCAACTTCAGTTAGGGCTCAGTTGAGTCAATTAGGTTTTTTATTAGCGGTTAACTGGAGTGTTGACTATGGCTTACATTAAGTTAATCTAGACTCACTCATTAAATTCGAATGACCTCCTTGAGTATTTGAATTTCTTATTCATTCATGCTTGTAGCATGATAGTCTATTGTATTATCATTCTTTCATCTGATTATACAGACTCGCTACTCATTCTGTAGACCGATTACACCATTTCATGAGTTATTTGTTGATTAATATTTGATGAGACTGATGTTTAGTCCCTAGATCAATGTGAAAGATTAATATGCTATCAAATATTATGAAGGGACAAAGCTCTATCTCTCAAAAACAATCTTTTTGACAGATTTCTACATAAAAATTAAGCAATAGCTCAAAAAAATCCAACATTGCACCAAAAGCCAAGGTTTACAACTTAATACCCCAAGTAAAGAACTTGTTGATCAGGCTTGCTTCATTGACTATGCTGGGTGTGATGAAAGCCTAAAATGTGCAGGATATCTGACCTTACATTGCCCTTTCTGTTTTGATTTTTAGGTTTTCTACAGGTGAAGCAATCGCTCCAGCAGATCCAGATGGCCTCCTCAGTAGATATTTTGACTCCATACAATTTCTACTCATGGAAAGGTGATATGGAGATTCAACTGTGCTCCAGAGGGCTCTTTAGAGTCACCATGGACACTGAAGATGAGCCCAGTTCAGCCATAGAAAAATCAAGATTCTTGAACAAGAAGGATGAAGACTTCGGTTTCTTATGCCTCTCTATTTCCTGGAATCTTCATTAGAAGAAATTTGTGGTCTAAAATCGGCCTTATAAGAAAATGCGCCAACAATAAATTTTGTGAGTTGGAATTCAAGAACCAATAGAATTTCAATAAAATGAGTCAACCATAATGATTGAATTGGCATATTTGTCATAAAAGAAACCTACTTTTTTTGTTCATATTTTCAACATGTATCCCTACGTTTTTACTCAAATTTCAAGGGGGAGAGCTTGTTGGATGCATAATTTAATTCCACATCCAAAGAGTATCAACACTGCATACTTTTGACGGACCCCACTACCCCAAAAACAAGAAATATCTAAAAAACATGATGATGATGTCATCATCACGTTTTTCAGGTATTTCTTATTTTTGGGGTAGCGAAGTCTATCGAAAGTATGCAGTGTGGGTACTTGTTGGATGTGGAATTAAATTATGCATCTAGCGAGCTCTCCCACTAAGAATTTTAATAAAAAATAGGGATATATGTCGAAAATATGAACACAAAAAGTAGTTTTTTTCATTCTTCCTTCAAAATTAATAACTATTATTTTATTATTTTCCTTAGGAGGCCCATTTTAGACCTCAAATTTCCTCTAATGTCTTTTCCATCTTGCAGGATTGAAGACTCCAAAATAAATATGGGACAAATTGGAAACTCTATATGGAAAGCATGATGACTTGAGGGTTTACGAGCTTGAAAATGATCTAATGTCTCTCCAGCCTTCCAATTTCGAGACTCTGAATGACTTTTTCACAAAGTTCAAGCATATTGTTTTATGCTTGAAGTAATGCAAAGGGGAGAAGGAGGATGATCAGCTCATCCTCGCCATACTGTCCAAGCTTGGGCCTGATTATTTAGTTTTTGTTTCTACATTCCATGCGAGAAAGATTACAACCCCTGGATGGAAGATGCCTACACTCAATGCCTTCATTGAGTCCCTAACAAGTGAACATGACAAGCTTGTCCATATGGGGATCATCAGATCTTCCTGTGATCAAGCCCTCCATGTTTCGGGGCCCAAAGAACTGAATGGTAAAGGAAAGCAGCAAAAGAACCCAAAAACTAAATTTGATGCTCCTAAGCCTAGAGTTGAAAACCAGCAGCATGTTAAGTCTTCTAGGTCAAAGAAGAACAAAGGAAAAGGGAACCATGGAAAGAAAAAAGTCAGGTGTTCTTATTATGGGAAGGGATTCCACCCTGGACATGCCTGCATGAAGAAGAGTCTTGATGAAGCGACCTCTCTCCTTGAGAGAAATCACATCAATCTTCCGGAGAGCTTTCGGAGGAGAGATCAGCAAGATCGAGAACCACAGCATGAAAAAGGTCATGCCCTCATGGCAGGCACTTCGAAGTCCTAAGCACTCTTGATTGATTCTAGAGATTTGAACCACATGATGGCTGAAAGAGACTCCTTTTCATCCTTGGAGACTGGAAAATCCATTCCCAACCACATGGGAGATGACTCCACCATCATTTCATAAGGATAAGGTACTGTTGATCTTGAAAATGGTTTTTTTTCAAATTTTTTCTATGTACTCTCTCTGGAATGAAATATCCTTAGTGTCTATTAGATGACACATATAGGAGTGCCTAAGAGAGTTTCTTTCAGGCCAAATTATGTTGATATAACAGAAATTTCATCCAGGAAACTCATTGCTAAAGGCCTTGCAAAACATCATGCAAAAGCCTATGAGTTCTCTCACTTTGTTTTGGATGCAAAGCCCACCGCTATGCTAACTCATGGAAATGAGGTTAGTAGGCTGTCGCATGAGAGGTTTTTCCATATTAATTTCAAATATTTGTAGAAATTATAGAAAAACTCCATGACTGAAGGCCTCCCAGTCATCAAGGCAATCACGAGTATCCGACTGTCTGTCTTCTCCATCTCTCCTATCTAGCTTCCACCAATCTATATAGCTCCAAACCTTCCTAGCTTTATTCTCTATCTATATCGCTCCCTATTGATCTTCCCCTTCCAAGTTGTCTTTCCCATTTATCTCATTTTCTTAGCTATCTTCAATATACTTCGTTACAGCCTTTTATTTATCTATTCCCACCCAACCCTCCTTTGTCGGGAAAGAGCTATGCACCTTATTCCAGATTTCTTCTTCTTTTCTTTTTAGGAATATTACACATGGAGAAACTGGAATTTCTGGACATCGATGGGAATATCTATAGCAGCTTCTTCGTCACTATATCTAAATTAAATTTTATATTCTAACGGATCTATTCTGTTGGAAACTTTGTTTGAATGCCGAGAGTTCGGGGGTGTCCCTGTGATTGGAAAACACCCTGAGCACAAGTTTGATCGGGGGAAGGAAAACCGAGATACATGCATATTGAGGATGATACATTCTGATATCAGTGGTCTGATTCCCGTCACATCCATGAATGGATCAAGGTATCTTCTTACTTTTATTGATGACTTTTCAAGGTACAAAGGGGTCTTCTTTCTCAAAAAGAAGTCTGAAGTATGTGAAATTTTTTCTGAATTGAAGGCCTTGATCGAAAATGCCTCTGGGCTTAAGATCAAGATCTTGAAATCTGATAATGGAGGGGAGTATGTCAGTAATTATATGCTCCACATAGTCTCTCAAATTGTTATTCAGGTCCAACATTCAATTCCCTACACTCCCCAGCAGAACGGAGTAGCAGAAAGGAAGAATCGGTCTCTCAAGGAGATGGCCACCTGTATGTTGGAATCCAATAATATTGCTGCAAATTTGTCAGCTGAGGGAATGAATTATATAGAATACATTTATTACAGGGTTCCACACTCATCTATGAAAGGTAAGACCCCTTTTGAAGCATACTTTGGACACAAGTCAGATGTGTCGAACCTACAGGTGTTTGGGTCCACTGCATGGGCCCGGATTCCACTTGATAAAAGAAGGGATTTGCAACTGCAAAGCATAGAATGTATGTTTATTGGGTATCCTAATGAATCTAAAGGTTTCAAGCTGATGGATATCATGACCAAATATATCATCATTGAGAGAAGTGTCAAGTTCGATGAGCCTCTTCAGGGGGTGGAACTAGTGAAGGAGAAAAGTGTTGAATTTCCTTCCTATTCTATTGAATATTTGGATGATGAAATTGGGGGTGATGACCCTGATTTGGATCCTATGATTTCTAATATCAGTGTTCAAAAATCATCATATTCTGATTCAGAACCTAAAGTGCAAAATCATCTTCCTACATGGGCCCGATAGACACTCTCCTCCACAGAAGACAACATTGGAAATCCGGATGATCCAAGGAGAACCCAGTCTGATTTCCAAAGAGAAGGTATTGTGCTCTCTTGTATTGATAATTTTCTGTCTAAAAATTTCTATTTGATGATTATTTCAGATCCAAAATCCTACTATCATGCAAGTTTCCATGGATGATGAGATGAATTCTCTTCAAAAAAACAGTACTTGGGAGCTAGTTTCTCTTCCTCCGGGAAGGAAATTGGTTCAATGCAAGTGGGTGTTTTGGACCAATGTTGCTGCTTATGGAAGCACCTAAAAATATAAGGCAAGTCTGGTGGAAAAATATTTCTCTCAGGTCCAAGGTGTGGACTACCATGAGACCTTTGCACCGGTTGTAAAAATGGACTCCATCCGCCTTGTTTTGGCAATTGTAGCATCCAAGCACTAGGAAGTGCATCACATGGATGTTAAGTCAGCATTTATGCATGGAGATATTAATAAGGAGATATACATGAAGCATATTGAGGGCTACATCACTGATCCATCTTTGGTTTGCAAGCTAAAGAAGTCACTATACGGGTTAAAACAGGCCCCAAGAGAGTGGTATTCCAAGATGTATGCCTTCCTTCTCTCGCAAAACTTTCAAAGGTGTAGATCAGATCCAAATGTGTATTTACAGAAGTATGATGGTCATATAATTATAATTGTTTTATATTTTGATCACTTAGTGATCACAGGTAGAACATTTTCCTCCATTTAAGCCATCAAAACTGCTCTCCACAATGCCTTTGAAATGAGTGATTTGGGGCTTCTAAAACAATTTTTAGTGCTCAAAATTGAGAAAAATTATGATGGCATTATGGTCACTCATTCCAAATGAATTTCATACCTATTAGTCAAGTTTAACATGGCTTATTGTAGGCCTGCACCATTCCCTTTCCTTTTAGGGATTAGCCTTGAAGAAGGAAAAATCACACCTCCCATGGACTGCACTATCTATCGACAGCCGATTGGTAGCTTATTGTACTTGACAAATTCTCAGTATTATATATATTATGCCATGAATTATATATCAATATACATGAAAAAGCCTCATGATCTTCATTGGAAGGCATCCAAGAGGATCCTCCATTATATTTAGGGAACCAAGACCTACGACATTCACTATGCTGCAGACTCTGAGCTAGAGTGGTTGGATACACAGATTCCGATCGGGTGGGTGATTCTATTGATCAGAAGTCTACTTCCAAATATGTATTCATGTTTGGTGGTGGCCCCATTTCCTGGTCAAGCAAAAATCAGGCTTCCATAGCACTATCTTCAGCAAAGGATGAGTATCAAGGAGTAATGAATGCTTGCATCCAAGCAGTTTGGTTGCAAGGGATTCTTTCAGAGTTTGATCTTGGTAGTACTTTGTCCACTGTCCTCTTTTGTGACAATAAAAGTGATATTAAGATATCCATAGATATAGTTACCTTTTAGAGGACCAAGCATGTAGAGATCCACATGTACTACATCAGGGAGCTAGTGCATGACATGACCATCATTCTGAAATACTGCCTGACTGATGAGCATATTGCAGACATATTCACCAAGAGATTTTCAGAAAATAAGTTCACTTACCTCCGTTCACTATTGGGGATGTGTTCATCAAGGTGATTCAAACTAATTTCAATGTTCATCTTGAGAGGGAATTTTCCCACTAAGTTTTCCCTCTTTTTCTCACTTAGTTTGTTTTGATCATTGTTTCGGTTTCAGCATTGTAGAGGGTGACTTATGTAATCATAATTGCTAATTTGTTACAAAGTCTTCTTTGTGCAAATCTTTTATTAGGTGTTTATATATTTCTTTATTGCTTCCAATTTATCACCGAGTTTAAAGTGGTCACGTAGATCAAGCATCTCAACTCTGGAATACAAAAGAAGAATAAGTGCATTGATAATTATGGTAACAAAGTATTGAGATCTGCTGAAAAAATAAAGATCTATTTGATAATTTATTTCTAGAAGGCATTGTTTGAATGCTTAAGTTATAAAAACTATTTATTTTTATTATTTTCAGGAAATCTTCCAGAGGTATCCATGGCCTGAAAAAGAGTATCAGTCATTTTCACTAATTTACAATGATAGATCACTAGATTTGGTATGACATATTTTTGCTAAATGCAACGGTTTCACATTTGTTGGAAGCAGTTTCGAGGTTCTTTCCCAAGGAAAAAATGTTTTTATTGAAGAAAACTCATTTGCAGCCATGATGTTTCATGGTGTTTATCCTAATCACTTCAAGGGTAAACATCAATATGATATTGTTACTCGAAAGGGTTATTGGAAGGTATGTAATAGAATCATGTTATTTTTCTAGGTTTAAGATTGACCATATTTAAGGATAAACACATGCATACCATATTCTTTGTATGAGTCATAGTTACTAGTAGGTATGTCATGGGATTATTATACTATAGTAAATAGATTTTTCTATTTCCTTCAGTTTGACATGGGAGACTTCCTCATTGATGATCAATAAACAGGTCAACATAAAGTCCATCTTATTCAATTGGGCACATGATTGCTTCTTAAGGAATCTTATGAAAATATTGATGGAATTTTATGAACATTTAGCTGCAGGTTTATGTACTAGAGGTTGTGTTTATATTGCAGATTATAGAACTTCTTTGCTAGCTGGTCCATCGGTAAAGCTTGCATACCTTTGATCTTTTGGAATTTTCTTGTATAAGTTAGTGGTGTTTTCTAGGTCTATGCATGATAAAATAATATAAACCACAAGGGTGTGGCACATCTGATGCCTGTATGCTCAAGAATTCAACGAATGTTCAATAATGCTCATTTGAGCAATTAATATGCTATCTTTGTAGTATGAAATATATATAGTTGAAACCTCATGAAAAAACATGAAATTCCCTCAAGAATGATCGAAAGGTATCGCACAAAAAAAAAATCTCGTAGTGTCTTTGTTTTGATCAACCATATCTTGATCACCTCAACATATTGGGCATACTATATTCATAAATTTTACCGTTTGTATTGTGTCTGTCACTTTAATTAATTCTTTAGATTATCATGATGTTGGGGCCACCTCCTAACAATCATTGTTTCAAAACCAATAAGGAAAACCTTTACTTCCGATATAGATCTCCCATATGTCGTAGACAATAACATGAATAGGTCTTTTTGCATAAGTTTGGTTCATTGTATTTGTGTGATAAAAGTTTGATGGGTATCTCCATATATTATCATAATTCATGTGGATGTCTTCATATTTTAAGGGACCTACCTTTTAGGAATTTATTTCTGCACAAAATATTTGGTCTTACTCAGTGGAAATTAAATTCAATCCTTCTTTCTTAGAGAAAATGAATTTATCATTTTTGTCTTTTTAATGCTTGTTGCAATTGTGTTGTTATTCATAGTATCAAAAAACTTGTATTTCTAAACTAGAGAAATATCCTATTGAAACAATGAAAAGTGATTTACATCAATTTATTTGTGTGAAAAAAATTGTTTCAAATGTACAAAAGAGGATCATTGTACTATTGAAATGTGTGATTTCCATGCATGATGCATATTTAAAATTATATTCATCTACCATTATAGGTGAAACTTTTGATTTCCATGTACATTCTTACAAAATAGCCCTTCCAGCTTACCAAAAAACTCAGTGATATGCTATAGAATCCAACTAGCTCATTTTGAGGGAAGTTTTTCTTCACAAAGAAAAGTATACAGATATTTCCAATGAGACAAAACAATGTAATCCCATGGAAATGGGTATTGGAACATGGGAAAGCAATACTTGACAAGTTGTGTATGCCATTTAACTTGAAGGATAAATGGTGTAGTATGAAGAAGAGTAATTACTGAAGCATGTACATACATGGATGAATTAATTATGTCTATCTTGTTCCCAATCTTCCTCTTTGGAGGAAAACCGCTTGGAATCTCATCTGTAATCTCAACATATCCTTTTAGAATTCTACTCAATTATACTAATACTTCCTTCTTAGTGTCACATTTTTCAACATTATTGCACTTTATGCCATCTAATACTCTTATTTTCACCATTTCATAACACTCCTTGGTATCCTTTATTGCATTTATGAAGTTCTTTGTAAATAACAACACTTCTCTCTAGCCCTTATCTTTAATTGACAACTAAATTATTTTTCTATCCTTTATAATGTCCTGAGTTCTTCTCAAGTGATTTATATCTCCATTGGGCATCCACAAACTACTTATATTTTACATTTTAGTCTTTCGGTTGACTTGGAATTGAGCATGCATTTTATTTATACGTTTGACAAAATGATTATATATCATCACTAATTTGGACATGTTGAGTGAAAATATATCATATCTAAAACACTTCTTATATTATTTTGATGCATAAAATTCAATGATGAACATTTTGTTGACCTATTTATACAACTATTGTAACAGACTCTGTATGCACCAAAACTTGATCCCACTACTTCATCTTTTCTCTAACTAGACATTTCAAATGTTTTCCTAAACCTTTATGTACTATTTCTATTTGTCATTATATATGGGTGTGATATGTTGAACTACACTACACCGCTTCCTTAATGGAAATTTGTTAATTTCATTATTGTTAATTATACCACCAGGCGTCGCTTTTCCGATGCTTCTGTTGAAGCTCTAACACCTTCAGCCGATGGTCAACCGACATTTTCCCATCAAATATTTGACACTTTCCATAAAACCACCGACAGCTTTCCCATGCCGTCGACACTTCAGCCCATGGGAAGGCCGACCCTTCAAGTATCAGTAAGTGTTGGATATTCGATGATTTTTGCAAGTTTTTAGTGACACTTTGAAATAGACAACTGTTGAATATGCGACACCATGGTTGGGTCGGATCTTCAATTGGCATTCAAAGCACATCGAATATCCAACGACACTCCACCAACGACCAAAAAAATTGCCTATGTCGAAGATGCGACAAGGAAGTGTAGAATTTCAGACATGCAAGGTATTGGATTTTGGGCTCAATTTCTGTTGTGTTTGGGGTGTTAGGGCTTAGGTGGACAATCTTTTCGACCTTTTTTACCATGAAGTTGGTTGTTTTTGGTCTAGTGGATATTTCACCTATTGTTTTAATTCCTACTTGGTCAAACAGAAGAGTTGGGTCTGATAATATCAGTTATATACTTCATAGGATTCTAGTATCTGCTGATATTTTGGATTTGGAGTTACACTTTTGTCAATGGGTTGGTTGTGGTGGGGATTCAGATCATCACCCATTTTTCTTACAAATTATTAATAATGATGTTAAACCTCATAGTCCCTTCAAGTTTAATTCTCATTGTTTATTGGATGATGATTTTGTTTCTTTATTGAAAGCTTCCTGGAATTTTTATGTGGACAATCCTTTGGTGTTGCTTGCTTTGCATTTTGTTGTCAACTTAAAACACATTAAAGAGGTCTCTATTTTATGGCCTGTTCAAAAAAAATATTAGGAGATAAAATATTTAGTGGATATTGAACTATTGTTGCTTGACTCCTTTAGCAAGTTGGGTTTTGGATTTTCATATGAGGAGGATAAGTCCATTTTGGTTGATCTGAAAATGCGCAAAAGAAAATTTTTGTTAGATCATGAAAATGTGGCAAGAAAAAAAAGCAGGTCTATTTGGATTACTTATGTTAGAATGGGTTTTGGTAAGTGATTTGTGCAACGTCGCGAAAGCTGCGAAAGCTCACGGGGTACTGCGCAAGGCTAGATCAACGCGATGAGTGGAAGAATAACCGCTTCGAATATTTTATATATTATTTGACAAAGTTTTGTTGCAACAGGTCATTAGCGGTTATAAGTTAGTTAGAAGTGGACCCTCAATGTAAAGGCACAATCCTATTTATAGATCTATTTTTGCAAGTTGATGAGGGGAGAAAAAAGAGGATCATTATCATAATAGGAGAATTGTATCAAAGGTTAATTACCGCATAAGGTCTAGTGCGATCTGGTTTTTGAAGAATTTCCTATGTATCTATGATTTTTCTGGGTTTTCCTTATGTATGTAGTGTCTGGTTTTGGAGAAGAATTGTGTAATTTGGATCCTTTGTGTAATATTAATATGATATGATAGTTTTTGCACAAATAATGTATGTTACCACTACTGCAATCTAATATGTTATGATGTTGTGACCTGTTTTGTTATGATGTTGCTGTGATATTGATGCGATCTATTTTAAAGTATGTTACGTTATGTTGCACTATGAGTTGATATGTTTTATGAACAATGATTTCGCATTAGCGATATTGTGACAATTGTATGATGTTGTGGAAATGAATCAATAATGTCTGCATAAGTTCTGGATGCACTCTGTAAGTGGTAGAAATGACCTAACGTCGATTGCAAAGCTCTGGGACTAGAAGTTATGGTGTCTCCCCATCACATCCCCATATCCTCTGTTCCCACTATTGGAAACTCGATTCTGAGAGCTCTCCATTGAACATATCGGGGGAGACTTAATCCTCTCTGCAAACATTGTTGGGCAGGGTAAAACCTATTTGGGCCAATTCCTAGGGAGATTGCACTGGTTGGGTGTTAACAGAGTGAGAACCCCTGTCGGCGAGGATTTGTTGGTGGGTTTCACCAACAAATGGTTATGTTTCCAGGACCAAGTTGCTATTAAGAGGAGTATATGTTTTTTCATCCAATTTGAATGGAGATTGAAGGGTGGTTTTATCTAAATTTGCAGGTGTTTTCTGAAACTGAAAATCGAAATTCGAAGTTGTCGATAGGCCACTGGTTGGATAGGTGTATCCATGAAGGTCCTCATGAATGGTTATTTTGTGAATTTCCTACCCTTTTGCATGAATGGCTAGAAAATTTCACAAAGAATAAGACAAACTTCTAAGGAGGAGAGCCAAAATCCTAAACCCTGGAGCTGATCCAAGAGTTACAAGAAACCAACGATAAGGCATCATGGGCATTGAAGTGTGGTTGGATAATATCTTAGAGGGATACATCACCAAGTTTGCAGTCGACACCAATATTTCCTTTAGCAAAGTAGAAAGAGAGTTCTTTAGTGGACCTAGAGGAAGATTCTTATTGTCGCTGCAGATGTCAATTAAGAAACTGGTCTGTGAAAAAGGTATTCTAAAGATGGGCCAAGAGCAGTGGAACTCTGGTGTGTGAAGGATGTAGGAACCACAACGGAAGGGAGGAGATGCATGAAAAGGTAAGAGGTATATGGGAATGAGTTATGGTGAGAATTTGAAGGTAACCAAGGAAACAAATGGTTGTAGAAGAGGAAGAGAAAGGTTTCGAGAGAAGAGGCAGAGAACAGGAAAAGGTCCTGCTGCAATTGAAGTGCGATGCCATGAAGAACAACCACATGAGACAAAGCAACCTTTTTGTGATGACGAGGATGACCAGGCCCAGGTTACACCCAGAAGGACAATAGGATCGAACCCCAGCAGTAACATGCCCACACCTCTGCGCATTACTCCACCACAACGAAAAAATACATACTCTGTGTCAACTTGCCCGACATGTCAACAACAGTCTAGTAATAAGGCACCAGTAGGAGGAAGAAGGCCCAAAATGGCGGGCGATGAAATGAAGTTATCAATATTCAATGGAAATGGCACTGATGATCTAGAGCAGTACTAGTTCCTATGTGAGGCGATCTAGATCGCCCAACAAACTATTGATGATGATGCCAAGAAAAGTCAGTTGGCCACTACTCTGAGGGGCCGTGCACCGGAATGGTTCATGAGATTCACGCAGATTCCTCATGGAGGTACCACGAAGACATTGGATGAGATCCAAACGAGGTTATTTGAATAATTCAACAAACTGAAGTCTGAGGCTCAGTATATTACTGACTTGAAAGAGAGCAAATAGTTCCCCAATGAGGTGATTTGGGATTTTGATCAGGGGTTTAAGGCATTGATGGCTCAGGTCAGCTTTCAGATGAGCAATGTTTAGCACAAGGAGTGGTTCATCTCTGTGCTCGTCCCACATATCAAAGATCCACTAATGCAGCAAAAGATTGTGACACAGAGCAAGGCTCTAGAGATCATTATGAAATTGGAGGCATCGCCAGTAGGAGAATTTGCGGTCGAAATGAACCAGATTCAAGAGAAGTTGGCTAATTTGATGATCCAACTACAAGATATCAAAAAGGAAAAGGAATATCATGATGATCTTTAGTGCCCCCATTTCCATGCAGATGGAGATACCAAGGACACATGTCTGAGGTTTCGGAATTATTTGTTGTAAGGAACCCTGAATCCGTTGAGTTGTGCTGGTGTACCAAGGAAACAAATTTGTACTGTACATTTTGTCAGTCAGTAGGACATGATGATAAAAAATACTGAGCTTATGATTTGATTTAGGAAAGGATGTGTGATTCATATTTTGTGAAAGGTGAGCACCCCTGGACAGTGCAAGCACAGCCACAAGTAAAGAAACCAGTAGCACAAGTTCCATATACACCACCACCTCCTTTGGAGTTTATCCCCACATAACTGCAACAATATTTTACAGCATAGCCGCAGTTTTCACCTCAGGCGCAAATGGTGGTACCGCCATAGTATAACCTGGCACCACGAGTGTAGTATAATAAGCCACAATATGTTCAATCCCTGCACTATGTTCAGCAGCAACCAAACCCACCATAATAACAGATGGCCCAATTGTAGTTTCAGTAAGGGGGAGTCCGAGGAGGATTCCGTGGAGGGTTCATAGGTTGAGGAGGAGGATTTGGTTGAGGAGGAGGACCAGGTCGTGAATCAATCTAGTGTTACACATGTGGGGTATTTGGGCATTATCAAAGGAAGTGCCCTCATGCACAATGTACATACTGCACATCCAGTGATCATAATGTTGAAAGATTCCCTCAGTTGATTGCAAAATGGTACGCTTGAAATATTCCTCAGTTACAGAACATGCATAATAAGAACCAACCTGCATTCCAAGTACAAAACCAACCAATAATGCAAAACCAGGTCCCATTGTAGACGTAGACTCATAACTCACCTCAAACTCATAACTAGCCGATGAATTAGAACCCACCATCGAACTTGAATCAAGGATCGACAATTGCAACAATTTAGGCCAAGACACGAATGAAGGATGGAAACGTTGGGGTCATCACTCACACCATTGCAACAACTGGAGATGATGGACCGCGACAGAAAGTTTGGCTCACTGGAAATAAAAAGGTGGAATTTGATATTGCAACAAAGAAAGACACCTTATTTGGCATAAAGAATGCAATCGGGAGAAATCAGGGTAAGTTACCAATTATTGATATGCCCTTTTCTTTTGATCCATCTGTAGAGGTAGGACCATCATGACAGCATGGTACCTTACGACAGTACTTTGAGAGCTGTATATCGCTCATAAGGGACCCTGATGCCCTTGTTGAGCTTGAGACATTATTGCACCACCTGGAAAAGAAAGTGAAGGATTCTAAAGTAAATTCTTTGAAAAAGAGGAAGACATGCAAGGAGATGAGGATGAATATCCAGATTGGACATTATGAGGTTGACTTAGTCAATTTGGATCTTGGATCATGTGTAAACATTATAACCAAGCAAACTTGCCAATTGATGGGAAGTCCAACATTAGGATGGTCACTGGTACAGTTGCAACTCACAAATCAGGTGAAGGTTCATCTCATTGGTCGCATTTCAAACTTGGTTGTCAACATTGAAGGTATGAAAATGCATGTTGAATTTGATGTGACAGAAGTAGTAGAAGATGGTGGTTCCTATCCCATGTTGATAGGGATTGGATGGGCTAATCATAGTATGGAGGTTATCGACTTCAATAAATGAGTTATGACATTTGAAAACAAGGATGTCAAGGTCACTACTCCTATGGACCCTCACGAGGAATGACGATATATTGAACCTATAAAGGATGAAGTCGGGAGAAGTTGGGATCACGCTTATAACATATTTGAAGACTATATCCATCCTACCATCGATGGCTAACTTGGATGGAGTAACACAAGTTCCGCATCCTCTGGCTCCAATGATGCTCTACAAAACTAGAAGAATAGGTTGCATGAAGTATCATTTAGGAAATGCAGGTTGATTACAAAGACTCTCTCATAGGCCGCAACTGAAACTGTTAATTTTTCCATTTATGAAGGACTTTTGGGACTATTAGAGTTCTTTTAGGAACTTGAAGAGAATTTTTTTTAACCGCAAAGGATATTGGATCTCGAAGTAGCTTTGAAGGCTACTCTAGCTTGATGGTGGGTCACACATGAATAGATGATCCATGACTGGGAATAGTGCCGCAGATTGATGATGGTGCTCTTCGATGATTTAGAGGTCTATCATGTTGGGAGATATGACGGGCGGAATGATCCCACCAGTCATTTAATTGAGTGTCAAAATTTATGGGCATCATGACCCAGAAATGAATGGGTCCATGCTTTTGTTCACACTCTAGAAGAATTACCAAGATCTCAGTATGTGGTGGTAGAGTTCCACAGAACTATCACCACTTTGGAGGAGTTGTCTGTTTGTTTTGTGCAGATGTTTAGTTTTCAGGACATCAACCCAGAGTTTTGCAATGCTTTACAAATCATCCATGATGCCGTACTCAAGTTCACCCCTATCATCTATCTTGTTGATCCACATGCACATTGTTCAATCCAATACATGATGACCTACTACAACTTGTTTGGGGAACCCGAAGATGACGATGAGTTGTAGAATGTTAATATTCCGAAGTTAGAAGGAATCCACGATGTCGCACCCCTCGACATATCGACAGAATTGATGAGTCAGCCACTGAGGATCCGAAAATTCAACATTGGGTCGACAGAGAACCAAAAATTTTCCAATGTTGGAGACTACTGGGACAAGGAGACCATGTCCAAGATCATGTATCTGCTACATGAATTCCAGGACCTTTTTTCGACATGAGATGAAGGGAATTTAAGGAGACCTAGGGGAGATGAAAATCATGTTGAAACCAGATGCCAAACTGGTGCAACAGAGGCCATATCGTCTGAATCCATGATACAAGGACCATGTCAAAGTTGAGATTGACCAGATGCTTGATGTTGGGATCATGGAGCCTGTAGAAGAATCTGAGTGGATAAGTCCTATGGTGGTCTAGGATAAAAAAGAAAAGAGAAATCCACATTTTTGTCAACCTAAGGAATTTGAATGAGGCATGCGTACATGATCCGTTCTTGACCCCTTTTACAGACTCAAGTTCTTGAAGGCGTAGGCAGCCAAGAGATGTATTCTTTCATGGATGGTTTTTCGGGATACCACAAGATCCAGATTGCAAAGGAGGATCACCATAAGACTACGTTTGTCACTAGATGGGGTTGTTTTCAATATATATTCATGACGTTTGGGATGAATAATGCACCAGTTGTATTTTCTTGTGTAGTTGTCATTGTATTTAAATATTTTATTCAAAAGTTCCTGTAGGTGTATATGGATGATTGGACTATATATGGACTAATTAGGGACCATTTGGAAAACCTGCGACTGATGCTGGAAAGGTTTCAGTAGCATCAGATCACCTAAAAATCTAAAAAGTGTATTTTTTGTGCACCATTTGGCATGCTACTAGGGCACATAGTCTGCAAAGAATCTCTATTGGTCGATCCAGTGAAGATCATTCTAATCATGAGTTTACCACCACCGATGAATGTCAAGATTCTTTGGGCCACACTAGAGCATACCAAATACTATAGCAAGTTTATCAAAGGATACGCTATGATTACTTCCCCCATGGAGAAACTACTAAAGAAAGATGCAGCTTATGAATGGACTCAGGAATGTCAAGGAATTTTTGACAGTTTGAAATCAAAGATGGCCTCTATGCCCATACTATTTTTTCCTGATTGGAATAAGGAGTTCCATGTGCATGTCGACGCTTCTTCTATCACGTTTGGGGTCGTTCTTCTGCAAATGGGTGAGGGAGACATGGATCACCCAATTGCATATGCCAATAGAAAGATGTCATTTTCTAAATGTAATTATACAATGATAGAAAGGGAAGACTTGGCAATGGTTTATGCATTGCAAAAGTTGTGGCACTACTTGTTGGGAGGACATTTCAATATGTTCACCGATCATTCTGCTTTGCAGTACCTGGTTAATAAGCCTGTGTTGGGGGGGGAGATCTTTCGATGGTTGTTACTCTTCCAAGAGTTTGATTTTAAAATAGTTGTGAAGCCAGAGTGATTGAACGCTATCCTAGATCATCTGTCTCACGTTGAGAATGGTGAAGAACCGACCAATATTGATGATGGATTCCCAGATGTGTAATTGTTCTGTGTTGACATCGAAGATGATCACTACGCACCAATTATTTAGTTTTTGGCCATTGGTGTCACCCTGGAGGACATGTCGACAAGCAAAAAGAAGCAACTGGTAGTAAAGGATTTTTATTTTCAATTAATTGCTAAAGTATTATATAATCTTGGAATGGATGAACTCTTGGGATGGTGTATTTTACTGCATGGGAAGGATCCCATTCTTGAAGAAGCACATGTAGTAATTGTGGGAGGCCATTATGGAGGATGGGATACTATGCGAAAGGTGTTTTGCACCGAACTATGGTGGCCTACGTTGCATAACAATGCCGCAGACTATGTGAGGAGCTGTGACATCTACCAACATGTCGGTAAACCATTGCGACAGAATGAGATGCCACTAGTATCACAGGTCACTCTACAACCATTTGATAAGTGGGATGTGGATTTTGTAGGTCCTATTAATCCACCAGGGAAGCGAACTAGTGTGCAATACATCATTACTGCAACCGATTATCTGACTAGGTGGGCAGAAGCTGCACCAGTTATGGATTGTACCGCTGTGACAATAGTGAGCTTCATCTTTGAAAACATTGTGACACATTTTGGGTGTCCTAGGATCTTGATGAGTGACCAAGGAAGTCACTTTGTCAACCGAACTGTGAAAGCGCTAACTGAGGAGTTACACGTGCAACATAAGACAAGTACACCATACCATCCATAGGCGAATGGGACTGTCAAATCATTCAAAAAAATATTGGAAACAACGCTGACTAAGGTATGTAACGCTAAGCCCGATGACTGGGACCTAAAAATTCTAGCAGTTATATGGGCCTATTGCACTACTTGTAAATGGATAACCATCCAGACACCATTTAAGGTGGTCTATGGGCAAGAGGTAGTCATGCCCATGGAGTACATTGTTCCTAGTTTGCGCCTTTCCGCAACGACAGGAATGGAAGATGTAGAAGCATTAAAAGAACGAATTGCATCATTGGTCCAGCTTGAAGAAGACCGCTTTATTGCTAGCTTCCACCAACAAGTCGGGAAGGATCAACATAAGGCATGGCATGATCACCACCTTAAGAAAAAACAGTTTCCAAAAGGATATTTGGTGCTGTTATGCAACGGTAAGTTCATCAAGCCTCCAGGTAAGTTACAAATGCATTGGTTAGGTCCTTATCTTGTTCATTCCATTACTTCTGGAAGTGCAGTTCAATTATAGCAATTAGATGGCATAATATTACCGAAGCTTGTCAATGGGAGTTTCTTGAAGCCCTATAGGTCGGGGATGATGATGCATGCTACTTGAGGCGTTGTGAAAGAAAAAAAATTAATATTTTGTTTCAGAGCAGCAAGGCGAGCCCTAGGGAGGAGGTTACACAAGGTTAGATTTTGTAGCAATGACTTGTTGACGACTTGCAACAGTTGCAGGACTGTTGGTTGGTCAAATAAAGTAATAAATGTAGGTAGTTTAAATAGTTGGCTAGCGGTGCTTGTTGAAGAAACCTGCATTAATGATTAATCTGGCCACTAGAGGAGTAGGATTGCCAGCGGATTTGGCATCATTAATACAAAAATTAGTCACAATGGTGATCGTAGATTTGGTAATGATGAGTTTGAGTTGGAGGTGGCTATAAAAAGCATGCAGAATGTGGGAGGACAGAATTATTTAGTTGAACAAGCCGTGTATTGAGCAAAAGGGTGAATTTTGTAGTAGGTTGTGACCTGGTTGAGTGCGTTGCAGCACTAAAGGTTAGCGTCGTTGAGTGCATTTTGAGGTTGAGGGTGTAAGGCATGATGAGCAACCTCGACGCCATTGAGATTCAAGCGAGTATGAGTCTCCTATTTGGCCCAGATTTGTTGAAGAAGAAATTATGAGCATGCTAGTCGGCTCTTGGTCCATTCACAAGTGGAAGCGGCAGGCTCAAAGGCCCAGTCCCATGCCACCGCAGAAGAGGAAAAGTCACACATCAGCGAGAATGGAAGGAGAAGGCACTGCACAAAATGGGACATTGAGATCAGGAACTCTTGAGTCCATAGTGCCTCGAGGTGTCTCTTTTCATGAAATTTTGGAATATGTCACTCCTACACGACCAGGAGTAAAGGCGAGGAAACCAACGAAAAGTTAGAAGTACCCTTCAAAATTGCTACCACTACCGGAAGGGATGATGTGCTTAGTCGACATCATCCCTACCTTAATCAGGTTGAAATTTGAATACCATGACTTGTTGTTACTCAAAGATTCCAGGGATGAGCCCTATGAGCCAATCCCAATGGGGCCTGGTACCCCAATTTGGTGTATTCCTCCACCTTGGGCGAGTGGGTTAGATCAATCTGGATTATTGCGGCTCATCAATATGCCTCATTTTGGGTGATTGAATGAATCGCATGCATTTGTGAAGCAACTTTTGGATTTCTTTCATGGGGGGACGCTTTGGTTGAATATGTTGATCCCTATTATAGTAGATTCAATTGCAAGCATCATAGGCTTACTGAAGGTCAGGGAAGATCCGGCGTAGTATATACGCAGGAGGGATAGTAATAAAAAGCTTTCCAAGAAACTGAAGAAGCACTTTGGCTTACAACGTCATGGCTGCACTTATCGAATCGATAGCATTAAATCACACGTGGTACGTATCGGCACAAGGATTCTGGAGAGGAAGTTTGTTAGAGGAAATCGACCGGTCCAATGCAATTTAGGTGTTGTCGCTTGCACCTGGAAGTGTGCTAAGGGGGTGAAAATGAATTGGTCTTTGTTTTTGCTGAACCAGTTGCTAAAAGACGTGCTTCCTACTCAGATTGGGAGACCATTTTCATATAGTTGGTTGTTTATCCTTATTGCACTAGTTTGCTGGATGGAACCAGAAGACTATCAATCGATGACTGTTGATGTGGAAAAGGTGTGTCACAGTTCAAGATATCAGAATTTATGGTGGATCGAAGAGCCTAGTCGATAGGTGGACCATGCCATTAAATTTTGGGTTTATTGGGAAGTGTTGTAGTCCATAGTTGTTTCCATTCCTCACATCTCTCCTTATGTTGTGACCAAGTATCAGCGGATCCTTCGGTTTTCCATTGGGCCCCACACTATCTACATTCAAGCGTGGAGGGACCACGACTGACAGTGGCTAAATTTTCATTACAAAGTCACAACCAAATAATTGGATTCTATTGTCCAAGAGTGGTCAATGGAGTGGCAAAACCCAATGAGTCAGGAGGAATTGTCTAAACAGCCCCCACCGGATGCCCCAGAAGAGCCTTCCCAGAAGGAGTTGATCACTCACAACTCTGACAACGAGTCATTGACGGACCTTGAGCATGCAGCACAGTGCATATGGGAGGATACTTGCACAAAATGGAACCAAGAATACAAGGAAAGTAGTGGTACCAGGTTGGGGATGGAGGACCAACTGTAGCATCTTATAAAAGCAATCACTAACTCATCCATGGCTGCGAAAAAGGTGATCTGAGAGTCAAACCATGACGAATTCAATGTGGTGAGAGATCAATTAGATTCAATTTTTGGTATTTTTTCTAGGAAGACATCTACAATATATATGATGTAGGATATCCCATCAATCAACATTGATCCTGGGCTAGGAACGTGTAAGTTTCCCAGACTACGATCGAAGTAAGAAATCAGGAAGTCCACTAGTTGCTGCAACCAATCCAAAGTGCTGCTTTGGACCTGAAAAAGTTGTTCGCTATGGCATTAATGGAGTTGCAGGACGTTACCGCCCTGGAATTGGACAAAATACATAATGAATTGACTGAGGGCTATGTCCAGTCATAGAGCATAGTAGAGAAGCTGCAGAAATAGATATACAAGTTGCATCAGTTCTGGGTGCAGCTGGTAGAAGAAAAAGTGCGAGAGATCGATGCCTTGAAGGCGATGAATGTTGGGATGCAACAAAATGATGCTGAAGAGATTACTGAACTTAAAAAGGTGCAAGACCGCTTGATCATTGAACATGATCAAATGTGTACCTGGTGCGGCAAAGTCGAACAAGCTATTTCTGAATCCTGCCAACACATTTTTGAGAACACGGCTGAGCTCACCCAATTTGAAAAGGTCAAGCGATTGGGGCAAACTATTGTTCAGCTTCAGGATACAAACCTGATGCTCAATGCCCTGGTACAACCTACGATGCCACCGGAGCAGGTTACGGAAAGGAAGGCCTCAATTGAAGAAATTGAAACTCAGTTCGAAAGCATGGAACAAGAGGCCAAAACCATTATGGAGGCGATAATGTAGGTTTGGCAGAGCACTTTCTAGGACAAGAAGCTTAATCAGCTAGCTGCACAAGTGCAAGAATTTGAAGGTCACCTAACAACCTTTGAAGACATCCCTAATGGCCATGCCACTGCTGGTACAGATCACATGGGCCAAGGAATTGAAGAACCTACAACAGAGAGCATCCTGTGCACAGGAACACCAACAAATGTGTCGCACTCAGCTTGATGAGTTTCAAGAAATTGGTGGACAGTTGGTTGTTAAACCAATCACCACACTGCATGCAATAAAAGATAATCAGAAAATGGTCAACAACAAGGCCAGAGAAGAGCACCCAGTGTAGCAGGATTTGACTAATTGTTAGAGTTCTACCGACAAATTCCATCTTCAGGTTCATGAGATTGTGCAGCAATTCAAAGATTTCAAGGTGCAGATGTCGACACATACTCTGTCAACCTGAAGTGGCTCGAGGATGAGCCACAAGACTATGTTGGGGGACTGTATGCAGGGGTTTTGGTAAGTGAGTTGCGCAACATTGCGATAGCTACGCAAGATCATGCGGTACAGCGCAAGGCCAAATTCACACGATGGGAGGAAGAATAACCACTTTGAATATTTTATATATTATTTAACCATTTTTTGATGCAATAGGTCGTTAGTGGTTATAAGCTAGTTAGAAGTGGACCCTCAATGTAAAGGTGCAAGCCTATTTATAGATCTACTTTTTCAAGTAGATGAGGGGACAAAAAATAGGATCATGATCATCATAGGAGAATCGCATCTGAGGATAATTATCACATAAGATCTAATGAGATCTAGTTTTTGAATAATTTCTTGTGTATATACGATTTATCTAGGTTTTCCTAATGTATGCAGTCTCCAGTTTTGGAGAAGACTTGTGTAATTTGTATCCTTTGTGCAAGATTAATATGATATGAAAATTGTTGCACAAATATTGTCTGTTATAATTGCTATGATCTAATCTATTATGATGTTGCGATCTATTTTGTTATGATGTTGCTATGATATTGATGCAATTTGTTTTAAATTCTGTTATGTTCTGTTGCACTATGAGTTGATATGTTTTATGAACAATGCTACAGTATTAGCAATATTGTGACAATTGTATGATGTTGTGGAAATGAATCAATAATATCTGCATAAGTTCTGGATGCACTCTTCAAGTGGTGGAAATGACCTAACATTGACTGTAAAGCTCTATATCTAGCAGTTATGGTTTCTCCCCATCGAATCCCCATATCCTCCGTACCCACTGCTGGAAACTCAGTTTCGAAAGCTCTCCCTTGAACATCTTGGGTGAGACTTCATCCACTCCGTGGACGTTGTTGGGTAGGGTAAAACCTATCTGGGCCACTGCTCAGGGATATTGCATTGGTTGGGTGTTGACAAAGTGAGAACTCTTGTCAACGGAGATTTGTTGGTGGGTTTCACCAACAACTTGTAGACATGACAATACTTATTTCTTTCATAAGTATGCTAACCATAGGAAAAATGTAAAATCTATATGGAAAATTGTTGATGATGGTGGTAATTTTGTCGAAGGTTTTGATTATATAGCTAGGGCTGGTGTTAATCATTTTGAGACTCTATTTTAGGAGGATAAAAATATTCATCTTCCTGATATCACGAAGGTTGCAGCGAATTTCCCTACATCTGTCATAGAAGAGGAAAATGAATATCTTATTGTTCCTGTTACTTTTAATGAGATTCAAACTGTTCTTTCTTTCAATAAAAATGACCAAAAGTCTGGGTCCAGATGGGATCCCCATTGAGGTGTATCAAGATCATTTTTATGTTATGGGTTTGGATTTGTTACGGGTAGTTGATGACTCTAGGAATAGTGGAAAAATACCTGTTGTTTTTAATTCTACTTTAATTGCTCTTATTCCTAATTCTAATCTTCCAAAATCCATTGAATACTTTAGGCCTATTTCTTTATGTAGCTGCATTTACAAGATCATTGATAAAATTATTTTTATTCATATCATGAAGGTACTTGGTAGGTATATTTCTAGTAAACAATTTGGGTTTCTACCTGGGAAACATATTCATGATGATGTGGGTATTATTCATGAAGGTTTGCATACAATTCATAGTAAACACTTTAAGTCCGTGGAATAAAAAATTTATTTGTCCAAAGCCTATGACTGTGTTAATAGGACATATCTTCGGGTCCTTCTCTCTAAAATGGGGTTTGTTGAGCCTTTTATCACTTGGGTTATTGGAAGTCTTACTTTTGTTTCTTTTTCCTTATTGATTAATGGAGCATCTTCTTCTTTCTTTAGATCCGGTCGTGTGCTTAGGAAAGGGTGCCATCTTGCTCCTTTGCTTTTTCTTATTGTTGTTGAAGGTTTGGGCAGGGGTTTACTTAATGCAAAGGAATGTGGTGATATTCATGGAATTTATTTTGGTAAAGGGATTACCTTAACCCATGTTCCCTTTGTGGATGACATTGTCATGGTTTCTGATGGATATGAACTGTCTTTAGTCACTTTTAATGAGGTTTTTTTTTTTTTTGTAAGACATTTGGGATGCATATTAATGAAGATAAATCTTCTTTACTTCACTCTGGTTTGGAAGATTCTGAGTTAACTTATTTAAATAATGTTTTCTCTTTCCCAGTGGTTAATTTTGAGAATGGTTTGAAGTATATTGGGTTCCATCTCAAACCTTGCAGATACTTCATTAAGGATCAAGACTGGATGGTTTCTAAAGAGGAAAAAAGACTTAAAAATTGGAGCTTTTGTTGGCTGTCCAACGGTGGTAAGATGACTTTGGTTAAATCTATTAATATAGAGGATATTCCGGTTTAATGGATGAAGTTTTGGATTCCGCTGGCCATTATTGAAAATATCAGAAAATTATGCTTCAAATTTTTATGGTCTCGAAAAAATGATTCTTCTAGATTACCGTGGAACTCGTGGAATACATTGGCTTGTCCAAATTTTTTGGGGGGTTGGGGGCTAAAAATTCCTGCAGTCTTTTCTAAAGCTCTTGCTCCTAAGAGTGTTTGGAATCTTATTCATGGTTCTGGTATTTGGGTTCATATTTCCATTTGAGAAGCATGTTCATCCTTTATCCTTACGTGATTGGATCATATTTTCTAGTAAACATAAAAGGAGAATATCAATTTGTTGGAAAACAATTTTATGGTCTTTTGATCTAATTGGAAATAATCTTGTGTGGAAGGTTTTATATTTTGTTGATGTTCATCTTGGATTGGATGCTTGGGGTGGCTACAAATGGAGACATATTTTACCTTCTCTATTGAGTGATAACTTACACTCTTTTGGATTATATTTTCTCAAAGATATTGGATTTATTTGTGTGTCTTTTCTGTTGGAGCAGGGTTGGATTTATGTTGAAAACATTGGATTACTGGATAATTAGGATGTTGCTTCCTGTAATGGTTTCCTTTCTATACTTAAAGCCATTCATGTAAGGTTATAAAATGCCATGGATGAGCTAGTTTGGATTCCATCAAAATATGGGAAGTATTCTCCCAAAGATGGATATCTTTAGCTCATTATGGACAGGAATGTGCTGTAAATATCCTCGTGGTGGAAGGTGCTATGGAATTTTAAGTGTCCTCTTGGGTATAAAATATTTTGTTGGTTTTTATTGTCTTCTAAGGATTTAACATGGGATTTCCTTTGCAGAAAAGGTAGGGAAGGACAAGGTAGGTGTTATTTGTGTAACATGGATCATGAGTCTAATTTATATTTAGGTGTGGAATGGTCTTTTACAAAAAGTGCTTGGTTTGAACTTGAAACTAAGTTACAGATTAAGAATTTATGGATAGGTGTTTCGATGATATCATGTCTTAAGACTTGGTGTATTAAAGAGGATTTGAAGCACATTAGATCTTTACTATTTATAGTTTTTTGGTTCATATGGAAGGCAAGAAATCACAGATGCTTTGAATATTTTCTACCTCTGTCATTTTAGGTTTCCTCTCTATGTTTGGGCATGCTGATTTCTTATCCACAAGACAATATTGTTGTAAAAATCAGAACAATGGTAGATGAAAATATTGATAAAACCTTCCCTTGGGGGTTTTTTGATGGCTCGGAAAATGGTGAACCTAATGTTTATGGAGCTGGTGGTATACTATATTTTGTTGAATATCATTATATTACCTTTAAATAAAATTTGGGTTATGTTACTAACAACTTTTCTCAACTTATTGGTTTAAAGATACAACCTACTTTGGCTTTGGATAAACATCTTACAAAGTTGCATGTTTTCGGAGATTCTCAGTTGGTTATCAATTGGGTCAATGGTCAGTACATAAATCAAAATATTTATATTTCCCAAGTTCTTCATGAAGTTCTCAGATGTTCTTATATGTTTTATTTTGTGGATTACAAGCATATTTATCAAGAAAGAAACTCTCTCGTGGATGAACTAGCAAAAGGTGGGTTCCTTGTTCTTGTTGGTTTCTGGCATATTACTGATTATCATGCCTCTGTAATTTTTTATAGTTTTCCTTTTTAGTTTCTTTTTAAGAGATGATTTGTAAATAATGATTACCTTTTTGGTAACTATTAATGCTACTTGTTGGCATTTGGTTTTTGGACAGTATTTCTTGCTGATTTTAAGATCGTGCCCTTGTTGAAGGTTTTGGTTATGAGTGCTTGCTATTTATCTGAGAATGAAGCTATCTAGACTGATATTTATACTATTTTATTTCATGAAAGTATTGATTACTTTGTGGTACTAGTTTAAAGACTATGATCCATTTTTTGTGGTACTAGTTTAAAGACTATAATCCTTTTTTTGCAAGAATTCACTTGCTAATTTTTTGTTCTTAATATTTTTGAACATGGACAATACTCATTTTTTATATTGGTCCATCTGATGAATGTAATTATGATATATAATAAATTACAATTTTTTTTTGTTGAAAAAAAAATACAGCTTGAAATCATAGACGAGTTGTTGGCAGCATTCAACTCTGAACACACCATTTCCTAGAAATGCTACGGTTTTACTATTGTTTGAAAATGCATAAAATGGGACAGGTTGCACTTCTAATTGCATCAAATAAAAGCACTCCAGAAGAGAATACCTCATCATAATTTCCATGGTGTTGTTACTAGAATTATCAAAGGGCTGAAAACAAGGCTTCATTTCTACCTCAGAGTGTTGATATGAGTGATGAAAATGTCTCTCCTTAGATAACTATTATGCTCGGTTATGGACATATCTGAAGGAAAAAAGGTTTGATTGATTTATTGTTTTCTCACAAATACAAGAAATTGTGGATGCACTACTTGCTGACATTAGTTATGGTTTTCAATGCAGAAACTTGATCTAACTTTTTCAGGTACCAAACACTGAAAATTCCTAGCTTTAAGTCCTTTTAAATGTTATAGCTTCTTTATTTATCAAGAAAAAATTCTCTACAAACTTGGATGAATATGGTGGTGTTGACATACTTAGTTGTAACAAAAATATAGGATCGTCTTTCTGTTGAATTTCGAGCTCTAAAGATTACTTGTTTTTTTTTTCCAGGATTTGGCTAATGCAATTGATAAGCAGGATGTAATTAACTTTACTTATGTGGTCAAGGAGTTTCATAATATGAATTGGCTGGTATGCTTCATCTATGTTTGAATTTAAAAATTTTCCTTGATTATGTCTTACATTGTATGCTTTTATTTTTATTTTTCTTATTAAATTAAAAGTTTAAATTTTAATTTGATGAAAATGACTTACTTTCTAAAAAATATTTGTATCTAGTTAGAATATAACTAATTTGTAAAAATAACCCCTCAACTTTAGGAAATATTTGAGAAAATTGGATGGTATATTGAGGCCAATTGGATGCTCGTACTTACAGTTGGGTCAAGCAGGAAAATCCTTATAAAACATCAAAAACATGTGAAACTTTTCACATGTCATTGAAATTATCTCTCCACTATTTTCATCAAAGAGATTAAACAAAGTTTTCTTCCCAGATCTCACCATTTTCTGGAATTTTCATTTAGAGGTCCAACTGCATATTTTGATATCAAACAACTTGACTTGTTTCTCTTGGAGCATTCCAAGTCTTAGATTTTGTGGCTAGACTATAGCTTTATTTTAGCTGTAGCCCTATATAAGAGTACCATGTTTGTTAATTCCTGAAAAAATCCCAGGTACCAAACAATAGGGATTCTCCCTGTTGAATGATTCCAATTAGATCAGACATCTTTTGGTGTGGGGAATTCATCTAGTTCATAGTTCTAACTACTGTAGATTAAGTTCTTTAAATATTTTACTGGTTACTACCAAGTCCACTGTTTATATGATTTTGTTTAAATAATGATATGCAGGTGCCTAAGAAAAATGCAAATCTAACCTAAATTTAAAACTAAACTATTCTATCCCTGACTAGGGAGAAAATTTAGAGTTCAAAGTAATATACTATAAATTCTCATAAAATTCTAACAGATAGTTGTACGAACACAATAATCACATACCGTAGCATAAAGAATACTAGAGGTAGATCTAATATAATTAAACCATTTATTTCCCTATCAACAAAGACATTTATATAGAAAACAGACATTCATGACCAAGGAAATAGTTCAAGGAGGTTAGAACAATCACAATGTATGATGTACAAAATAAATAAGATATAGTTATACAATATGCATTCCACACATTCTGATTAAATCTCTGTGCAGGCCCTTTGTTCTAGCAAAATAATCCTTCTTATTAGCAAAGATGTAGCTCTCTTACAACAATATTCTAGAATATTTTCACCAAGAAAAATTCCTTTCTCAGTGCTCTGCACCTCTTATTTATAACATTATGGGATCTTGAGACTGGCCTAAAAATAGAGAAAAATTCAGTTACATAGATCCTAACAAAATCCGATCTAGCGGATTCACGATGATCACAAAAACAAATCAGGAAGAAACACTAGAACACATATGCTGGATGATTTTGGGAAATTTAATGATAGGGACTCAGAATATCTTTCTGAAGTTGACATTTAGAACTTCTCCATTCAGTCTACAACATTTTTCTTCATCTTCGCATCTTCACAGAATTAAATCTCTTACAGGCGTCGATCAAGACTATATCTTCATCTAAACCATCCATTGACGTAGCCTTTAGCCTATTTCGCAAGATCCCATCCTAGCTCGATGAACCATAGTACCTTCCATATACAAAGAAACATACTGAGAGCTACATCTGAAGTAGGAACAAAAAAATTCACAGTATCTTCAAATTAATGATATGGATTGATTAAAAAGATAATTACCAATGCCCTACCAGACAAACAATTTTATCTAATTTATCTTCGAAATTTCAATTCTCAGTTTCCCCAATGGTTCACAATAAAAAACCAATACAAACATTGGATGAGTCAGATCATCTCAAAGATGGATCGGGCCTGATTTGAACCATTAGATCATGTAGTATTGACAACTACTTTCCTCCTCTTCCCTTCTAGAAAGCAAAAATCAGGTTCGCCAATCTTATCAAGATAAAATTCTACCTTTTCACCTCTACACTTTTGCTTCCGCACTCCTGGAAAGCAAAAAGTGGAAAATGAGATTGCCAATGTGTTTGAAATTTAAACTCAATCCTTCCACCTATGCACTTTTTCTTCCATGACAACCTTTTTGCACCATCGATCTTATGCGGGTGATTTTAAACCGTTGATATGAGACTGCGGAAGGCAGAGGGAGAGACTTTAACTTTCCCGCGACCAAAATTCTAACCTTTCTCACTCCGACATTTTTCTTTCGTCTTTTCTTTTCCACCTCTCTGAGCCGTTGATTTGTGCGGAACCTTTATGGACCCTTGGATCTATGCGAAAGTCTAAAAACACATTTGTAACCTTTTCATAAGTGAAACTTACATATTTCACTTCCGCCTCCTCCCTTCCTCTTTCGCCTTTCAAAAAGCGAAAAGCAGAAAATCAATATTTCACGAGGTTCAAACCTTGACTTTCTAACACCGTAATTCCACTCCTGCCTTTTCTTCTTCTACTTTTCTGCTTATTTCCGCATCGTTGATCTCTTCGGACTCATCCTTAGCCATTATATCATGGATCACAGACCTCAGAATCCAACTTTTTCAAAAGTTAACTTTAATTCTTCCACTTTTTCTGCTTCTCTGACTTGGTTTTTTGTGACAACCTTTCCACATTGTCGATCTTATATAAGGTGATTTTGGATCATTGGATCTGAGACTGCTGAAGTTGGAAAGCGGGATTCTAACTTTTTATTACAAAAACCTACATCTTTTCTCCTCCTCTTTTCCACTTTTTCCTTTGTGGAAATAAAAAATCGGACATCGAAAAATGGAAAATTAATAATCTTTCACAAAGTTCAAACCTTGACTTTTCTATCCCGCTTTTCCACTTTATCCCTTTTTGGAAAGCATAAATTGGAAGTCGGACTTTTTCAATTTTTTCAAACTTCAAACTCTAACTTTGTTCCTTTGCTCCTCTATTTTCCACCCTTCAGATCCATTCATTTGTGTGGAAACATTTACGATCATTGGACCTTAAACATCGGAAAGTGAAACGTGGATTTGTAACTTTTTCCATAAGCGAACTTTGATTTTTTGACTCCACCCTCCTACTTATTCCTTTTCTTGGCCGTTGGATCTTGATCAGAGCAATTCTCAGCAGCTAATCTTAAATCAAAGCAGATTTTGTTCTATAGGCTTGTTTCTTGTTCACACCTAAGTAAGATTTTACAAGAATCACACTTCATGCTAGGGATAATTTTAGGGGCGAAATCTATCCCATGGGCTAGTTTTCCATGTTTTTATCCAAAAAAAGATTCACCATTTTATATTTTTTTGAATCCCTGTTTCGCCCAATTTTGATGGGGTAAATTTTTTTCACCCTAAAAATAGCCAAATTATTATATAAATGATATCAAAATCATTGGAAATTAAAATATTTTCTGAAAAATATCGCCAAACATTTTATAGTTGGCGTTTTAAGAATTGGTAATATCTGCCAACATTTTTACACTTTTAAATAAGTATGGTTCCTTAAAATCATCCCTACTTTAGGCTTAGGTTCTCTAGTTTCTAGGGAAGACTAACTATGCCCAGATGACTTAACTGAGTTGGGAAACAAGTGTAAAAAATAAAAATGGAAGGTGGGGCCCTAAAAATGTAAAAAAATTTGGGAAGCAATTGCAACGAAAACAATTGGCGACTAGTTGGTGAACATAGATCTCTGAAAAAACCTTCTTTGAACAACGAGATTACCATATGGTATTGCACTGTGAACATTCAATGATTACTTAACTATATTTCCCAAGACTTTTTAAACCATATTTTTTCAGGGATGAAACTCTCAAGCATCACATTTTATACCATCTCTTTGGGAGTAGGGTAACCAAGACTTCATTGTCTTGATAACTCTCTTGGGAATGGAGTATGAAGTTAATTTTACCCCCTGTATTTAAGTTGTCATCAGATAAAACTCCACAGGATCATAACAGATTAAGACAAATGTATTTGTGTGTTCCTCATTCCCATGTTATAAAAATTATTTTGATGCTTTCTTTATGACTAAAAACGTCTTCTCAGTCTTCCTTGATTGATTCTTTCATTTTGAGAGATTGATACAGGTTATTCCATCCATAATGTCCTTTTGTGTGAGTGAAAAAATTGTTTTCTTATCATGATAGCATATAGAGAAGAACCTTGCTAATATTTCTTGTTTTGACAACACTTCTGTTTTGGTGATTTTTTTCTTTAGCATCGTTTCTTTAATTGAAGACTGAATATTTCAGAAAATTGAATTTTCAATCTATGCCTTTTGGCCTTTTTTTATTTGTAGCAATGGGATCACTTTGAATACCATAAATCCATTAGACCTTCTTCCTTTCCATGGGTCCATCATGATATGTTTCTTGAGACAGGTATTAGTGTTAGAATGGATGAAACCCCAAGATAGTACTCCATACCTCATGAGTCTTGGTTATTTCATAGGGATTATAATGATTCAAAAGTAGTTTGAATACTAGCTTCCCTTTATATCATATTTCTACAGTTAAAAGATCTCATTATGATTGAACTTTGTCATCTTCTCTTTCCCATAAGCAATTCCTGACATCTAAAGATTTTGATTTTAATCTGATGCCTATACTTCTAAGCACCAAAAATGAGATGGTTTATTAAAGTAAAACAAACTAAGGCTATGAAATAAGGTGAAACAATTAGGAAAATAAACAACTGGAAAACAAAATCAGTAACATTATTTTTATTTATGTACAAAGGGTTCCTAGGACTCTAAGTAAATTAATGTTTGAGACAAAGGTCATTTATAGGAATACTTTCTTCTTCTCTTTGTAAATCTTTCAATTTGTAAGTTGCAAGGCCTAACTTTTCAGTAACTAGGTAAGGGAGAATCCATAAATGTTAGAACTTTGTGTGTTTTCCCTTTTCTACATGAGGATCATCCCATTTCAAAACCAGGTCTCCTAAATCAAAGTTTATTGTACTAGATTTTATCTTGTTGAACCATATTTTGATGATACCCTGATGTTGTTTGAAATTATCTTTAGCCTTTAGCCATTTTTCCTTCAATTTTAACAAAGTGTCAATCCATGCTTGTAAAACTTCGCTACTAGAACCTCTTGAGGACTGAGCTAACTGCGAAGAAGGGACAAGAATGTTTGGGGGGAATAAAGCTTGTTTTCCATATACCAGAGTATAGGGAGACACTCTTAAGGAATTCTTTGGAGTGACCCTATCTTCTCATAGTGCATTTGGAAGGGCTCACTACCAATTTATCTTATTTTCAATAATGATTTCCTTCAAAATTTGGATAAGGTTCTTATCTGCTGATTTCGCTAAACCATTTCCCTGAACATAATAATTAGCTAACTAATGCAACTTAATTCCCTTTTCATAAGAAAAGTCAGCTATTTTAACAGATGAGAAATAAGATGCATTATCAGAAACAAGGGAAATTGGAACTCCAAACCTTGTCATATGTTCTCTTGTAGGTATTTAATGACAACATCTTCATTCACTTTGCACAATAGAATCGCTTCCACCCATAGTGCGAAATAATCAGTAGCTTTAAGGATATATCGATGTTGTAATGAATAATTTAGATTGATTTCCCCAATAACATATATGCCCCACTATTCAAATGGATTTGCAATAGTAACAAGTTGTAATGGTCCCACCACTTTTTCCAATTTGCCACCACTACTTTGACATACATCACACTTTCTTGCATAGGCATGGGAATATTTAAACAAAGTTGGCCATTAATATCTAGCCCTAAGTATATTGTGAGCTGTGGTATCCCCAAAATAATTTTCTCTTGCTGGTCCATCATGTAATTCTTTGACTGTTTTGGAGGCATCCTCTCTTTCAAGACATGTGAGCAAAACTCCATCATATTTTTTTTCTGAAAAGCACTTCATCCATTATTTGATATGGTTCTGAATTCAACCAAAGTCCTGTTATCTTCTTGGAGCTCCAATGCTCTAGTAGATATCCTTGTTGAAGATAGTACACGAGATATATGTACAAAGATTCGGGAGAAGTGAAGATAGGACATACAATAATCAAGTTCACTACAGCTTCATTCTCCCAATCAGGATCTTTCTCGGTTTGGTTATCTTCTATTAACTTAGATAACCCTTGGCATTTGATGATGATAGATGGTTTGAATTCTAGGTCATACTCCTGTAGGGCAGTCACCCAATTCCCTCTTCGTTCACCCAGTTGATTTTGCACAAAAAGAGACCTAACAACTGGGTGAGGAACTACAACTTTTGTTCTGTTCTTTAAAATAAAGGGTCTGAACTATTTTTCTTCCTTGAAGATTGCATATGCTTTCTTGTCTACATTGTAATGTCCCTAATTTTGACCTAACACTTATGGCAATAAGACCCATTGATTATGATGTTACTTTGATGTTTTGATTTGACATATTTGGTCTAGGACCCCACTGCATATGAACATGATGATTTTTTTGATATATTGGGCATAAGAAAGTTACATATATTTTATGTATGATTTTATGTATTGGGCATGGGCTCTGAAGCACATGATTGATGAGATGTTTTGTGTTGAGCGAGAAGCTCTGGAGCACATGAGTGTTTATGTTGTGTTGAGCGAAAAGCTCTGGAGCACATGAGTATTTTGTTGTGTTCAGTGAGGAGCTCTGGAACACATGAATTATGAAAACCTTTTTTTTTTTATCACGAAGCTCTGAAGCACATGAAAAGATAATTGCAAGTGTTGGGTATAAGCCCTAGAGACTTCCAAGTTGATGTTGAGCATAAGCTCTAGAGCATCAAATCCTTGGCCATTTTATCCTTAGGTGTATCCTACAAATACATCCTAGAATTAGTGTTGAGAGAGGAGCTCTGGAATTACACTAAGCTTGTAAATCCCTATTTTTAGCATTGAGTATGGGCTCTGGATAAGTGCTAGGATTTACTGAAAAGAATTAATGATGTCGAGTGAAAAAAACTCGAGTAAAATATTGATCTCATCTGAATTATTTATAAGTGATTAAATGAAATATCGAATATATGTATCTCATCAACTACTAAAGAACTACGATGTTATATGAGGGAATCCAACATGCAAGGATGTTTAGAGTTTCCTAGCCTAGTACACCTAACCACCTATCTCACGCCCTTAATGAAGAAAATGTCATAAGTTTAGGGATCATATTATATGATACCTAAAGACAATTATTAACAAGTAATATATATATGTGTGTGTGTGTGTGTGTGTGTGTGTGTGTATTTTATACATAGTATGCATAAGAGTAAGAATAGTAAGAATATTAATAAATGTAAGAAAGAAGGGAAGGCTCCGTCTATTATTATTATTACTAAAAGATAATTAAATATTATAATACCTACAAAGGTCCAAATAGGAACTAGTTAAAAGTTCCTAAGTTAAATATTAAAAGTGCCTAAATCAAATAAAAGGGTTAAATAAAGAAATCAAATGATTCTTGATTTAAGTGCCCCTTTGACTAAAAAGTATGCCTATAAAGTCCCAAGCCAAAGAGAGGCTTGGGGATATCTTCCCTGTTTTTGGTGAATCATTATTTATGCATGTTTATTCTCAAGAGAGTTCTTGGAGAATATTTACCTAAGAGGAAAAAGGAGAACTGATTCATACATGATATCCCAATTAGGGAAGGATTACCTTAGGATCTCTAATCTACTTTCATGTTGGAACCAACTTGGGGGGATCCGAATGAAAACCAGGAACGGTTCCCAGTCATGGTTGGGTGGAACGTGGTAGTTACCAAGTGATTCAGTTATCTATACATAAGTTAGATATGTGTGTAAATTTGTTAATGTTGGGTAATTAAGTGTGCAGGTATTCATCCATTGGAGCAGCTTCACCTTACAGGTTCTTGATTTTTCCATTCCATTATCTAGTATATTTCGTGTTAAAATATTTAAGGGTTTATGTTATATTTTTAACTCTATGTCTGTAATTATTTCTTGTAAGGATATTTAAAGGTTTATGTTATATATTCTAACCCTATGTCTGCAATTATTTCCTGTTAATAGAATATTTAAGGTTTTACGCTCTATTTATAAACCCCATCTATCTCCAGAATGTATAGGTCTTTATGATTGTTCTTCCAAAGTTATGTCTGCATTATATTTCCTATCTTTAACTTTATTTCTAACACCTAGAACTACTTAAGACAGAGCCTATGTATATGTATAATTATCCATGTATTCTACTGGCAGATTTCATATTGCCATCATAACTATACTTAGAAGTTAAAATATAATTTAGTATAAAACCTAAAAAGAACTAGTTATAAAACACATTAAATTAAAGTATAGTAAAACAAAACATAAGAAATAAACTATTTTCCATTGTTTTAAAATAAAAAAACACTATAGTCACATTATGCTATACCTAAGAATAATTATTAAACCGAAGTAATAAGCTAAAACTAATACCATCGAAGACCTCTTAGGATATGTATATAAATTTATAAAGAACCAAGTTTATAAACTATATCATCCCTCATTAACCAAAGTAATCCATAAATCGAATATCCAAACAAGATATCAAGACCATCTAGTGTTCTGAAGTCATATTATAATTAAACAATAATCCACATACATCCATCTCATTCATAATAAAACAAACACATCATTGCACATAACTCTTTAAGACATAGCATAGATAAACAAAGGTCCTAGGATCAAATCATGTGGGCATGAGTACCCAAACAAGTCTTTACATCAACCATTGTGACCTAGGATCAAATCCTGTATAGTACACACACTTGACATTTACAAATCACCTTATCGAATAATGTAGGATTCACTATTATTCTACTAGACGGTGTAGAGTTTTAAACCATCAACTACAGACCATGCTATTATAAATATACATGCCGTAAATATAATTCAGCCCATCTCTACACAAAGGTGAAAACCCCCAATTTATTTACATGTTGTAACCACCATTGTGGCTCATGACCCTTTGCATTCAAAACATTTAACATTATCATAGAACCCATTAAAATCCTGTCAACTCTATGGAAATAACATCGATATATAATTGAAAGGTTATGCCCATAGTCACAACTCTTACAATTTTAAATACACGGAGTAACTATAACCATGATTCAACCATGAATACAATAAATCATTGGGAAGCTGCAGATCTAATGGTGAGAATGCCAATGCCACCTACAACACGGCTCCCAAGGTCAAACAACGCTGTCAACATTTCCATACGAAAACTTAAAACAAGAATTGTGAATCCACACAGAGTTAAACTAATGCCAAAGATTAACAATCATAACTACAATTTGAATAGTATGCAAACGTTCTATATAAATAACCAATAAACACATACAGAGTATAAATTTTGTACATATCATCCATTTTAAACCAAGTTAAGAGTTTACATAGTCATATAACCCCATCCTTGTACCATTGCAAGCAATGGTGCTGTCACTGTATCCAAACATAAAACCTTTTACAATTCGCAGAGCCTGGGAATGTTCACCAAAGCAATAATACTACACAGAGCATCCATGAATAAAAACTAGAATACGTTAAGTCCCAGCCTGAAGGCACTAAACCCCAACATAAACCCCAAGTCTTAAATGCATATCTGATGCTTTACAGAGTGGACCCTTTCCAAATCACAATCATTAAAAACCAGACCAAACACTCAACCATCGATGAGTATAAAACTCTGTTACCATAACCACACAAGAGAAGAACAAGTTAAAAATTTGTTTCAGTTGGACTTACCTGAAATGGGTATGGATTTGACCTCATGGTGACCCACGACCTACGACCCATGTTGCTTCAAACCCTGCCTCATGTGACACAACATCAAGTTATGCTGAGGAGTACATTTTGAACACCAAACTGGACAAACAAAAAAATGTTGTTAAACTAGAGTGGTAGACGTACCTTCCATTAAGGCATCCAATTTCCAACTCTTCACACCACAACACAACATAGAGGCAGAGCTCACACAGCCATGCTGCTAATGACCCAAACCAATGCAAAAACCCAAGCCCTAAGCTTTAGGCCCATGCATCCCAAACTGCATTAATGTTTCCACCTTGACCTCTCATAACATAAACCCAATACCATAGTGTATAGTTCATGCCACCCTTTAACGCAGCACTTTTTTTAAACAACGTTCCATACATAATTCCTAATATGTGTGTTGAATGCATAGGGTTTAGCGATAGTCTATGGCATATGAATTATGCCATGGAGGGATAATGTTAAGGTTTTAAACTTACAGGAAGACTATATTAAAACGTGAACCAATTTATAGAGTGTTCACACCATATAAAATATGTACATTGTAAATGATAAGTGGAACAGTAATTAAATCACTAATAGTAGAGTCCGTAAAAAGAATAATGGTAACCCGTACGACATAGACTAGTGAAACATCTAGCCTTGTGTAAATATCAACTAAAAACTGTCATAGTAATCACTAGGATAGGACTGTAAGTCTATCATCATCCAAGTTGAGTGCTAGTTACGAACGGGAAATATGTCTAGTTCAGCTTTTATAAGCAGTTTCCGTCATCAAGTGCACCTACAAACGACAAGGAAATAAATTCTTTAGTTCATAAGAAATAAGTAAGACCCATGGTGACAAGTAGAAAAAAGTTACCTTTCAGGTCTTTACAAGGGAAAAAAGTCCCCCCACTCCACCCCTTTATAATAAAAACTAAGTCAGAATTGTTCATAAAACAATAATGAAACTTTGTAACCAATGAGTACGTAAGCAGAACAACACATACCTATAAATGCGTAAACATAGAACAAGATAGTAAACAAACATCATGACAACATTGTATTACATTAATAACTACATAGGGAAATATGAGAGAAGGAAGTAAGAACAACTTACGACCATACAACACAACAAACAAAGAACGACACATTCTGCATAAGTATAAATAATGTCCACCTTAGGCAGTAAATGACTATCCTAACAAACAAAAATTACTTTCAAATTTTGGGGACATTACACATGGCTAGGTTATTAAATTCATCCCCTTGTAACCCAGTACTCATGAATGATATTGGGTATTTGTCTCCCAATTTTCCTTTCTACGTAAGCACTACTGGGAGAGAGTTGTCTGAAGGAAAGGTATATAAAATAAAGTCCTTTTAAAAGTATGGACTCTTAAAAGAAGGTTCCTGTGCTATTGATGTTTTGATATATTAAAAGTAAACTTTCTCAATGCCAGTCCATTTGAACTATACACTTTGCTTCACCATTTTCTCTAGAGGTTTCACTGGAGAGAAAAATAAAGGCCAAACATCTGAATAGAATTTATTGTGCCCATAAATGATTGCATATATTTCTTATTATGGGGCATGGGAATCTACCTTATAGCCTCAACTCTTTCTTGATCTATTGAGATTCGATTCTTTGAAATGATGTTACCCAAAAATTTCCCTTGAAGAACTACAAAGATGATTTTATTTGGGTTTAGAGATATACCATATCTTCTACAACGGTCAAAAATGTTAGAATAATCAACCCATAGTTAGCTACCTTAGACATTAATTTAATTATTTTTGTCTTATTTGCCTAGTCTCATGATTCCACCTTATACAAGTTGTCATTTACCTATCCATAGTGGTCAAAATTTCCTATTTTGAATCATGTAGCACTTGGGAAACCTCAAGGAATCAATTCTGCTTTATTCCTGGTCTCCTAGGTGCCCTTCTGCTTTTTCTACTTTATTGCCTGCTTTTTCAGTGCTTTAAGGCAATTGGGAAAGTTTGACTAGGTGAGGTGAACTAGTTTTTTGTCCTCCACATCCTCCACTCTTTTCTCCTATGAAAAGCATGTATGAGTTTTCATTGCATCCCTCTTTAGCTTGCCTAAGTGCTTTTTCCAATTCGTGAGCTCCATGACTGATTTGGAAACAACTTTTTGCACCTATGGGGGATTTGCTTAATTTTAGTAAGCCTGCTTTTGACTAGATTTGAATTGCTCCTCATGCATTCGAATCCATTATGTAATTAATTAATACAACAACCTATTATGTTACAGTGTTGGCTATTGTACATTGAGTTAACACAGTTTAGTGTTCAGCGCCATATTCAGTCTCTTTTGTGAGTGATTTTGCATGTGCAATTGATAATTTCTATGAGTAAAATTAATCTATCACTGGGATTAGTTTCCACATGGTATAAGAGCCATTGTAGATCGATTTCTATCCTTCAAAATTGTTTTGTAGGTTCGACATCAGTGACTGAGAGCCTTCTACTGACAGCCGAGACAAATTTCTGAGCTATGGATCAATCTCAGAAGATCATCTTGACTCCCTTCAACTTCTTTGAATGGAAATCAAATATGGAGATACTATTGAGAGTGAAAGGCCTCTACAGGGTGACTATGGAAATAGAAGCAGAGCCCAATGCAGCTGCAAGGAAGTTAAAATGGCACAACAAGAGGGATGAGGCATATGGTCTCTTATGTCTCAGTATTTCCAGAGACCTCCTTTTCCATCTTAATGGATTGAAATCACCGAATGAAGTATGGGAGAAGCTTACTGATATTTTTGGAAAGACAGATGAGATGAGGGGACATCAAATTGAGAATGAACTGATCTCCCTGAGTCCAAATAGCTTTGAATCCCTGAAACTCTATTTCTCCAAGTTCAAAGCACTTGTTTTGCAGTTAAAACAGTGTGGGATCGAAAACAAGGATGATCAGCTGGTCTTGGCCATTCTCTCGAAGCTTGGCCCTGACTATTCAGTGTTTTTTTTGACCTTCTATGCCACAAAGTTGACAGCTCGAACCTGGAATATGCCTAGCCTTGCATATTTCATGGAATCTCTCACACAAGAACAAGACAAGCTGGTGATGATGGGCACCATCAAACCATCCAAAGACCAAGCTCTGGTTGCTGGAGATTTGAAGGTGGATTCAAAAAGCAAAAAGAAAGCTAAAAAGACACATGATCAAAAGAGAGACAAGAACAAGTCTCCGGACGAGCCACAAGGTTCCAAGAAGAACTACCAGAAGAAGAAGAATAAAGGAGAAATGAGCAAGTGCCCATACTGCAATAAGGGAAATCACACTGAAAGCTCTTGTATGAAGAAGCAAATAGACATGCTGACCCGACTCCTAGAGAAGAATGGCATCTCCCTTCCAGAAATCTCAAACAAGAAAGAAGGAGGATCAAGTTCAGAAGACAGAGAGAGATTTCATGCATTGGTTGCTGGCACATCAAGCTCACCTAGTTTCATCATTGATTCTGGAGCTTCAAGACACATGGTTTTGACCAAGGAGGCATTCTCCTCACTTGACATGTCGAAAGAACCACCTATAGTAATAGGAGATGACTCTCTCACTGAAAGTTTGGGCAAAGGGAGGATTGATCTTGATCATGGTCAGTTCAGTAATGTGTTGTATGTGCCTGGTCTTGCCTCCAACCTCTTGTCAGTGTACCAGATGACTCACACTGGGTCTCCAAAGAAAGTCATATTCTCCCCTGATGAAGTTGAGATCATAGAGATCTCAAGTGGTAAATTCATTGCAAAAGGAGTTGCAAATCATGCTCAAAAGGTATACATGTTCTCACACTTCCTACCCTACTCAAACCCCTCTTCTCTTCTGATTCATGCTAATGAGGAAAGCAAGATTTGGCATGAAATATTTGGCCACCTAAATTACAAGTATCTTTCTGATCTTAGTGAAAAGGAGATGGTCATAGGGTTTCCCAAGATAAAATTTTCCAAAGGATTCTCCCAAGGTTGTATCCTAGGAAAACACGCAGAGCATAAATTTGAGAGAACCTCTGCACCCCTCGAGTTGATCCACAGTGATGTTTCTGGCCCATTCCCTCATATGTCCATGAGTCAGGCCAAATATGCATTGAATTTCATAGATGACTTTTCCAGGTATTGCTGGGTTTACTTCCTAAAACACAAGTCTGAAGTTTTTGGCCTCTTCAAAGTCTTTAAGGCTTTGGTTGAAAACCAGTCTGGGAGGAAACTCAAGGTCCTTAGATCTGACAATGGTGGTGAGTATGTCAAGTCTGAGTTTATTAATTATTTTGCATATGTAGGTATTCAGATGCAACATTCTATCCCTTACACACCACAGTAGAATGGTGTTGCTGAGAGGAAGAACAGATCACTGAAGGAGATGGCAACATGCATGATGGAGGCCAAAACTTTTCCACCAAAGTACTGGGCCAAAGATATAAACTATGCAGCCTATATCTATAATAGGGTGCCTCATAATCATCTTGATGGTATCACTCCTTTTGAAGCATGGAGTGGGCACAAGCCAGATGTGACCCATTTCAGGATTTTTGGCTCAAGGGCTTGGGCTAGAATTCCAACAGAAAAGAGGAAGGATTTGCAGCCCTAAAGCCAAGAGTGTCTATTTGTTGGTTACTATGAAGATTCAAAAGCATACAAGCTGATAAATTTGAGCACAAACAAATCCTTTATTGAAAGGTGTGTTCAGTTTCAAGAAGAACCCCTTGCAGCAGTGGAAGTTGGAGAAGCCTCTTCACCACCTGAACCTCTAAAAGTAAGTGAACAGTTTGTTGAAGATGCTGATTCTGATATGTCTAATAGTGATCAGTTTATTGCAGACACTAACAGCCCTATAAGGCCAAAATGGGCATCCAAGACACTACATGCAGCAGGAGAGCTAGCTGTGGATCCCAATGACCCAAGGAGGACTAGATCTCAATTTGAGAGTGGTCTTTGCATGAAGGTGTTGAGGCCTGGAAATTCGCAGGCGACAACAGTATGGGATTCTCCCCAATCAACGTTCCCAACTAGACCGTTGAATTTTTGGTATAGGGAATCCGTCTGGTTTTATGGTCCGACTATCGTATGTCAAAGTAACAACAAGGGTTTACCGGTTGCAGCCCGGTCCACCGGAAATTTGTATTTTTTGACTTAAATATGAAATGTAAACATCGAACTAATTGTGCAGGGTGGTGAAGGATGCAAGGAGCATTCACAAAGTGATGCGCAGGTTCTTACCTCTCGTCTTAAGCTCGCCATGCATCCGAATCACATATGCAAAAATGAGATGAACAAACTACTTATCTATATGCCTACCTACCTATCTATCTATCCTATCCCCGGGAAGCCAATTTGTAATTAATATGTATGAGTAATGTGGATGCGCACACATAATTAAAAGCAATTACAGATAGCTGACATTACTTTTACATGCATGAACAATCAAAGATATTTCACAACTAGATAGCTAATTGTTTATGACAAGCATACATTACTCATGGTGGTTATTTCATAAAATAAATCGGAAATCATTAAACAAAGACATAGGTCATAAAGTTAGAATGATCTCACGATTCATGGATACAATGCTGAAAAACAAAGTAGTTCATCTTTCAACTCTCCATGGAAAAACATTTGAAATCCCACCGATCTTCTTTCAACAGGCAAACTGTAATATTTTATTGCAAAAGGAAGTAGTTCTTCTTACAATAACCTTCCAGTCTTACTGGGGAAAAAAGCCTTTTTTTCTTCTTTGCTTCCTACTTTTATACAAAAGGTCAAAATGGTTGGGCTGCCCAAAGTGACCTTTGGGCTTCCCAACCTTTTTCTTTCCCAATGCTTCATTTCTCAAAACTTTTACAAAAAAATAAAATCAATAAAAATTTGACTGGTCCTCTATGAGGAGGGTGCTGCTTGGTTTTCAAAGAATTTTTTCCACGCTGCTGCTTCAGCAGTGAGGCCTTCAAAAGCGCACGGCTCTAGGAACTGGATGTTAATTTCAAACTTGTCAACTTGGTTCCTGATGGCCTCGATCCTTGCTGGGCTCAACCGAAGCTGGTCTTTGTTGGAGACATTTACCATCATACACACTCTTTCGGTCAAATTGGCCTAGTTAAACCACTATCCTAATTTTAAATGACATCAGTGGAGCATTAATTACCATCATCCCAGTCATCCTCACGCCTTCCTACAGTCAAGGAGGCTAACTTAGCCTTCCCTACAGTCAAGGAGGCTAAC